>OZ018397.1:15755668-15806020 GCA_963969525.1 Ontholestes murinus
ATACTTGTTGGTGCCCAAAAAATAACTTAACTGGGGATAAAAAGAGACAACATCTGTATCTACTCAGACAATCTTGCTATCTTAACACATCCCAAGGTCTCATGAAGACTGGTAAATAAACGTGTTATGGTACTGAAGATGGCATCACACAGTTACCTTACCCTGAGGCACACTCAAACATGAGAGGGAACGATCTAAGTGTTTATAT
Source organism: Ontholestes murinus (assembly GCA_963969525.1). NCBI lineage: Eukaryota > Metazoa > Arthropoda > Insecta > Coleoptera > Staphylinidae > Ontholestes > Ontholestes murinus. The sequence goes on from OZ018397.1 coordinate 15,755,877, forward strand.
GATATTATTAATTATTTGATAATGACAAGCTGAAGTTTTCGAAACTATAATAAGTATTATTAAAGAAGCGATTCCCAAAATTTTATTCGCTTTATTTAGAATGGATATATTTATAGAGTTTTTTATTATTAGAAAGTTTTGTTTTTCTGTTCCGCTAATGGGTTTATTGTACAATTGTACAAGAGCAAACATTATACTCTAGCAATTTGTGATCTGCAAATATAAAGTTAGAAAGAATATATTGATAAGATGCCTCGAATCTATTTATTCAGCTCCTTGAAGGATACGTTGAGGATATAAACGTCCCTTCATAGGTTTGAACATTCAGGTTCACGTTCTGTTAATTTATATCAGCCAAATTCATTCGAATTAATCTTCTTGATTATGCGACTTCTGAATTTTATAACGATGGCAACGATGAACACAAACGAAAAAAGATTTTAAATCCGAAATGAATTATATGAACTAGTGGTCCCAAATGTATAGCTTGTAATTCTAGTTCCTCGATTTCTTGTTGTAGAACTGCTGTGTTCTTAATATGTTTCAATAGAAGATTTGAAATACCGAATGTGGTATAATGGTATCTCGTATGTATTGTATTGGCTGTATTGATTTGCCCCTTATTATTCTAGAGGATGATCTAATGATATTAGTTTCTTAAATCCAATTTCTATTTAGCTGTCCGTAGCACTTTTTAATTATTTCTTTTTTTTTTCTTCAATAGTCTTTTTCGTAGCAGAGAGAAAATTTTATAGCCGTTAATAATATTTGTAGTTTACCATATCTTAATGTTCGAAGAGGTGCAATCGTTTAGTTTTGGCTCTTGTAGACACTCAGTTTGGCAATCCTCATTAGTCAATAAATTTAAATCATTTATCTTGATTATAAACCAATCTTAGTTTTTGGGTTTCATGAAGCGTATAGTTGACTCAACTAAATTCCTAGGCATAGAAATTAATACTAAATTATCAGGCGAATTACATATTGAAAGGAAATTTGAGCACTAAGATTTAAATAATATATCGAATAAAACCAACAAATGGCCTCGAGTAAATATCCACTTTCCGTTTTTGATTGTTTTCCAAAAGCTTTTCAGTTCCAGTTTTTAACGATAAAACCTGAAGTTTAAAGTTTCATCTTAATCGTATAGCTTAGCCTATATATTCTATAGAGGGAAAGTAAAAAGGGGAGTTGTAAATAATTCAGGATTTCATATATCCAAAATATAAATAAAAATATTTAAGTGTTGTAAAAAAAATAGAATAGCTCTCGGAGCTCCTGGCCAGTCACTATCAATGTGTGTGGTCAGACGTTGTCCTGATAGAATAGAATTTCTTTCCCATTGGCCGAAGCTGACTGCTTCTGGGCGATTGCTTCCTTCAGACGATCCCATTGTGGACAGTACAGTTCTAAAATAAGAGGTTTGTCATAGAGGAGCATGTCATAATAGATAATTCCCTGTTAGTGTTATTTCATCAACAGTCACCAACCACTTTAGAAATCGATTTTGTTGCAATTCAGCAGCGATATGCAGATCGAGATTCGGTCTATGAGGTTTCTTTTGGGTTCACTAGTTCGGCACCCATCCATCAAGCTTCTTTTTGTATCCATCTTTATTCAATTTTTTTTTGTGCAACTTTTAGCTCTTAGTCAATCAAAACTGTGTTTACATGACGGTCGGACTCGGCAATGTCTATGATTTTATCGATATATTCGACAATTGGCCTTCCAGTGCGTGGTGCAACTTTGACATAAATTGGGCCTGATTGGCTGTTACAGTATCAGGACCATAAACACTATTTACATTTTCAGCCGCCTGGCTTTTGTTTTTGTCTTTATCGAAAAAAAAACTGTAAAATGTATCATATTTCTTTGAGTAAAAAGAAGTCCATTATTTTTCCAATAGGTGGCTTTAGTTATCTGTATCTCGTGTTGTATAAGTCACATAGGATTCCGAGCTTATAACGATCCTAAAATATTTATTTTATTATAGTGCCTTTAGAATGTTGCTTATAAATAGACATTGTATTTTTTATTAAATCAATTATCATCTATTTTAGGTTGCCTTATGTTGGATCAGAAGTATTTTTCTTTTACTTGTTTGTATTTTTAATAAATCATCATGAAAAACTTCCATAGAGCATTTTTTGCAAACAAAAATCAACAAAATAAAATAAATAAAAATAATTAATTCTAATTATTACTTTTTTGAATAATTTAAGTGGCATTAAAATTTAAAAAAAATATATTTTTCTTTTAAACATTGTTGTCAACGAAATTGAATTTGATTAAGGGTTTCTTCCATTGAATGATCTTGATTGATTAAATTTGTTGTTACTCTGTAATTATTTCTATTGAAGGGTTTCGTTAAGAGATTTTTGTAGGTTGCGTCTATGTTAAAATACAATAATCAATAAACATAGATTTATTTGATAATATATTTAACGCTTGCTCTGAAATAGGAATTTATTTTTTGTTCTATTAATGGTGATTTTAAATTTTAAATTATTTTTAAGTAATTGTGTTCCTTATACAATTTTCTATAATTTTCTTCATGACTTGTAGGAGAAATGAAGTAGCGCTTATTGTACGGTAGGATTTGTCATCATCAGGTGACTTTCGGCTTGCTTTGGGAATAAATATTACCCTAGGCTCTTTCCATTCCATTAGATTATAGACTAGCGTAAATATAGCTTTGTAAACTGCTTGAAGATAGGGAGCTATTATACATAGCCTTTGCTTAAGCAGTGCAGGGAATTTCATCTGGAAATGGTGCTGTAAATGGTTTAAAGCTGTTTAACGGCTATTTCAATTTGTTCTTTGGTAATGAGTTTACCAGCCTTGATTTTGTTGTTAATAATCGAGCAGTGTTTTCTTGGCGCTTCATATATGTTGTTCCTGGGAGGTGCGTCTATAAAAACACATTGAAACATAAACCTTAAATCCCTGCATAACATCAAGTTTTTTATTACCTGTATGCTTTCTTCTATAAATTGATAAGTGTTTTCTTGGGGCTCCACATATGTTGTGCCTGGGAGGTGCATCTATAAAAACACATTGAAACTTAAGCCTTAAACCCCTGCATAACATCAAGTTTTTAATTAGGTCGATGCTATTATGTGGTATTTGGGTAGGACTTTGTGAAGCCTGGCTCTTATGGTTGTATTAGTAACTCCCTTGCAGAACGTTCTACATGTTTTTCTTTTCAATTTTTTTAACTTCTTGTTATATTCAGACAGTGCCTGCCTACAAGTATCCCAATTGTTGTTTTCTGGTTTGCATCTCGAGGTGAAGATCGTCAATTCTTCCATTGCGTCTTCCTATATAGCCGTTCAACTCAATTTGCTGATAGATCAATAAAAAGAGTCCACAACTGCTAATTTTGAATTGTAGTTTCTGTAAACGCCTAGCTAATGTCCAAAACATCTTGCTTAATTAGACCAATATTTAACCTTCGAGCGGGCGCGCACTTCATTTTAACATGAGCGGGCGCGCGCCGTAAATTTTACGTCATACAGTTTACCCCAAATTTTTACTATTTTATGATATCGTAGAGTTTGGTAATTATCAATAATTAACGAAAAATAGTATTTGAGCTTAAAAAAATATTATTTTTTTGCGAAGCTTTTAATAAAACAAGAAAAAATACAAGAAAAAAAGAATTTAAAAAAATAATATGTATAGATGAATAAATTTAATAATTAACTAATTGATAATTAATATATTATATACACATACTTTCTTGGTTCACAAGATGAAAAAATATATAAAAACTGTTAAATATTAATATTTACACTAAGTTATACTACAATTACACTAGAAGTTGCGCTGTATTCCCAATACATTAATTCACTTATTACTCTGTGCAGACCAAATGTTATGGCACAAAACCAAATAATCTCCACCAACGTAATCTATAAGCATTGTTCAAAGAATAGATAAAGATTATTCTTAGATTTATACGCGTACAGTCATTTAATTAGAGAATTAATACATTTTCCGTAAATTTTACGGCTGCGCGCCCGCTCGAAGGTTAAAGATGGGGATCCCGAAAATTTTATAAATTATAGACCTATAACTTTACTTAGTGTTTTCTCAAAAATCTTAGAAAAAATAATTGCAAAACGTTTAATAAACTATTTTAATGATCTAAATCTATTTAACAAATCACAACACGGTTTTCTTAAAAATAAATCAACAAATACTGCATTATTCGAATACATATCTATGGTGACAGATGTCTTGGAGGGAGGAGAGAGCCCAATGGGTATTTTTCTCGACCTATCCAAGGCATTTGATACCATGAATCATGAAATACTTCTGAATAAATTAGAACATTATGGAATACGGGGAGTCTGTTATAATTTAATAAAAACATACTTGGAAAATAGAAAACAAATTGTAAAAATTAAAAACTCTTTCTCCACAGCAAAGCATACCAATATTGGGGTACCCCAAGGGAGTATTTTGGGACCAACACTCTTTATTATATATATATATATATATATATATATATATATATATATATGAATGACCTTCAGAACATCACTAATACTAGTAATGAAATGATGGTTACTTATGCCGATGACACCAGTGTCCTTACTAGGTGTAAAAATTTGGAGGATCTAATACAAATATCAAACAACTTATTTGCAAGTATACAACAATGGATGACTGCAAATAAGTTAATATTAAACAAAAATAAAACTAAGGTGATGATTTTTGAAACAAAAAATAAAAATATACAACTTTCTGATGTCTACCTTAACAATGTTAAAATTAAACTCAATACTAATGTCAAATTATTAGGAGTATATATTGATAACAAATTAAATTGCAAAGAGCATTGTATGAAACTAATTCCCAAATTAAATTCAATATGCTACACCTTAAGAATCTTAAAGAAAATATTTGATATAAAAACATTAATAATGCTATATAAGTCAAATTTTGAGTCTATAGTACGATATGGGATAATGTTTTATGGTACAAGTAGTCTCAGTTATCAAATATTTGGTTTACAAAAAAAAGCAGTAAGAATTATTTTCGGTCTAGAATATACGCAATCTTGTCGCGGCTACTTCAAAAAAGCAGGAATATTAACATTTTATAGCCTTTACATGTACGAATTGCTTATTTTTAATTACAAACATAAACTTAGCTTTAGTAATTATTCAAAAACTCATTCATACAACACCAGAAATAGTAATTATTATGATTTTCCAACTCACAAATTAACTTTATTTGAAAAGTCACCAAAGTATAGTGCAATTAAAATATTTAACAAACTGCCAACATATATAAAAAATATTACGAACTTAAAAGAATTTAAAACCAACTTAATCCAGTACCTTCTGGAAAAAGAAACATATACATCAAATGATTTCTGAAAACAAAATCATACTTAATTTTTCTGTTAAATTTTTCATATCCACTAATGTACTTAAATATTAAATCCCCTTTTAGTTCTTGAGCTCATTTTTTCTTTCTTTATTTCCGTAGTTTTAAGTTAATTTTATATTTAGCTATATTTAAGGATTTGATTTGTTTCTGTAAATCATTATTATGACGTGTTCCATTTAAGTTATGTTATGTACTTGAACTGAATAAATTTATTTATTATTTATTATTATTATTAATTGCATTCAACCATAATTAGTAATATTTAAATTATTAGAGGTAATGAATTCAAAAATTTCCTTGCCTCTATTATTGGTAACCGTGCTGCCCCATACCATGTTGTGGGCGTTGGCATCATAGCATGGGAGTAGCTGTTCATTACCTCTTCTTCGCCACTCCATGAATCTACTTACCTCCTCTGGTGGTAGTTTGCTTTGATCTCTTAGAAAGTAGACAGAGACCATGAGAACCTGCCTCTTGCCTTTCTTCGTACGACTTTTACTAAGGCTAGTACAAGGTGCCTTGTGATGAATTCTAGAATTAATGTATAAATAATATCTTTCCTGAACTTTAGAACTGTTCTTAGAGTAATGCAGTTTTTTATGTACTTGCTTTGGTCTTTAAATTGGATGTAAAATGTAAAGGTCAAATGAATGTTCGTAATTTATTGGAAGATGAAGTAAATAATGAATATTTGTTTTGTCAATTGTCATTACAGATTCAGAGTCAAAAATATTTTCTAATTTCATATCGAAAGGTAGTTCCTCTTTATAATGGATAGAGATTTTTTCTAATTGTCTTTAGGATTTACCTCCTATACGTTTTGGTCAATAGAGTAGGGCCTTTTGTGGGCTTTGTCACCATTGATAACGGATGACCCTTTCTCGATTTTTCTGGGTTGGCATGACCTTAGTGGGGCTCTTTTGACAGCCCTACTCCGTTTTGCTTTGCTACCTACCTACCTATTATCAAAATAGTATCTGCTACTTTATTTCCTTTGCTTCATATGTAAATTATTATAAAATTGATCTCTTCTAAGTTAATTGTTATGCACTACAATCACCTAGTTCACAAGCTGGGATAATTATTGATTCATACAATTTCTTAAATTTAGATCAAATAAATTTTATAACGAATTGATGAGCGTTTTTCTTGATTTATTTTTTACAGGTTGTGTTCATATATCTGTCTCCTTGGATATTGTTTTCTCAGCTCTTGTCCTTACTATTTTGCATATGTTTTATACTTTTCTATTTTGATTTTTATGATATCTCTATTACATAATATAATACATTCAAGTTTCTAAAGTGCTTTAAGAAACAATAATATATTTTTATAATATATCACTCAAATTTCAATTACAATAACTCCTTTAGTCGTATCTGGTTCTGACTTGGTGCAATATTTTTTATTTCAATTTTAGTAGTTTTAAACAGATGCTTAGGAATAAACTCTGATAATTTAGGATCAAGTGTATACATGTATAATAATGTATGTGCGCAAAGATATGTGTATTAGAGGTACCCATAAATTAGTTGAATAAATAAATTTTAATTAACTTGAGTCTGAAGAGTATGGTTGAGTCTAGATTTGCTAAGAGTTCTCTTTTAATTGTAGAGTAAGTTTTTCTGCGGAATTGATAGTTCTAGAGTAAAAGGCAATTTGTCAGTTTGATTGAGATAGAACTCCTTCTCTTAATAAATTTGACGCATTTGTTGTTCATGTAAAATGTTTCTTAAAATCTGGATAGTTATAAAACATGTTTGCATAACTGAAAAGTTTGAAAATATTCTGGATCTGAAATATTGATTTTAGAATATTTTCCTAAACCATTTAGTTAATGGGGATACAACTTAAAAAAATACTTAATTTCATATATGGTTTTTGGCCGTAGGTAATTTGTTGCAGCTTCTGTTTTTGAGGGGTTGGATGCCACTTGCATAATAACAGAGCCCAAAATTCAAGCATTTTAAAAATATGACAATATCATTTACGTCTACGAAACAAAATAGATGCACAAATACCTAAGGGCGTTGGTTACAATACTTTGAAATGAGGTAAGAGAACTTTTTTTGATTGAAAGACATCTTAGGATATCCATAAAATCTCTGAATAACCAGAAAATATGGTCCTTTCAATGGATTTGAGATGCATTTCAATTTATTTCTGGTTAGTATTTGTAAATTAAGTTAATTATTCAATATTTTATTTCTACGTGGCAGCAGGTATTTTTCTTTTTTTTTTCTTCCTAGAAGACAATCCATACAGGTTCATCAATGGGCGAAATGGAAGGTCTAAGTACTTAATTTGTAAATTAGAGTAGCAATTTCTAATTTTATACTATTGGAGTGTCTAAATAATCTTAAATAAATGGGTCGATCTGACGTATTTAACTGCGTAACTAAATGTCAAATCACAATTTTTGTTGTAGAATATTGGGAAATTGCTTACCTCGAGTAATATCGCGATTTTCTTCTAAATTTCGCTTATTATTAATTTTGAATTGTTGGTATGTTGGTTTTGGGCCTTACGATAGAACTTTCTTTCTTGCTTTAGTGATTTAAAAGTTGAATAACTATACATTTATATAAGTTTCAATTTAATTCGAATATTTCGTCTAAAAATAATATGTTGAAGCAATTATTTAACATTCTGGAATAAAATATTATTTAGGTAATTTTGTTATTTCATCGTTGCTTCATGGTTATCTAGAATTATATAAACTTATTTACATATTGGTTTCTTTAAAATTTTGTAGGAAAGGTTTTCTTTGCTTAGTTAAAAATAAAAGGGAATATAGATAGCATAAAGTTTAAAGTCTAAGAATTTATGATCACGCTGAATTATTATAAATCAGAGCAACCGAATAGAAAGTCAAATTTCATGAGCAAATCAACTAAGTAGAAACGTATATCGGATGATATAAATTTTAGTTACCTTTATAATTAATTTCTTAAAGCAAAATCAGTAAATAGTTCCTCATAAAAATATCATTACAAAAATTTCTCGTTACCAAGTTTAGATCATCAATAGATCTATTCTTGATTATACTTTCCTTATGTTACTACTTGTATTATAAATAAAACTCTTAAAACGTATATTGTTTAATACAATAACATTTAATGGGCCATTAGAAATATTCTTTACAATTAAATCTAACTTATAATTGAACTACAGCACTAATACTTTCTGTAATTAGTGCAATTCGAAAGTTTCATCTAGCCCCGCTCGAAAATTGAGATAAGTCCAGATTGTATAAGCAGTAAATCTAGACGAGACGAGATAAAGTTTTTGTCCTCTAACCCTCCGGAACGAGACTAACATAAAAAGCGGAATCGTCGGTAGTCGCCTCCGCAAGAAATTATAGTGCACGAAAATTTAGATTTATATTGCTGGGGATGTTAAATATGTAAATACGAAATAATATATTCATCTTAATGGTGAGGGACGATAAAAATTTTCCTCTCGCCGCGGCGAGAAATTGTATTATTAAGTCGCTGGAATTTATTTTGGTATTCAATTATCCTTGTAACACTATTTCCTCATTTACTTATTTACGTCATACATCCCCGCCTGAAATTTAAAACAATTTGTAAACTTAATGCGAGTTTAGTTGACACTTAACGCCACCGCCTCTAAATGTATTCACTTTCTGCTTTTAATATTACCTCAAATGGACAGTTTCTGTTTCTGTATTGCTTTCATTAACTTAAAATTTGCCTAATATTAGTAATTTCTGATAATGTATTTAATAGAAATGGTAACTGTCTGTGTACCACAACACGACTACAAAAACTTTCTCAATAATTAACTTATGTTAGCTTTTTTTGTAAACGTTTAATGTTAATTTCATTAGATTTTTCTTATAATGATCATCTAAACATCCTTTCAGCATCAATTGTTTTATTTTATTTCAAGAAAATCAAGCTATTTTTCTTGATTTGATTAGTTTATTTCGAACAAAAATAATTTTTTATATAAAAATTGGAAGGAAATTATATGTATTTTAAGACTAAAAAGTATGTAACAATAATATTAATACTGAACTGCCTCTATACCATATTACTCTACAATGTCTCATCAGTCTCTCTCTGATGTACAAAGAGATCATAAGTCGGTTAAAGAGATTGTTGAAAATTTATTGACTTAGGTAAATAAGACGTTCATTGGTAGAAATAAAGGATTATGTAGAGGATTGGGGGGATCGCTGATTTTTGTTAATGTTCTTAGGGATGATCAGTCACTATCTTATAGATATTATGGAAGGTAGGATTGCAACAGTTGGAAAAATGTACACTATTATAATCACGAAGAGGGCAATAAATAATTTTATAAATTTGTATGGCTGTTTTAATAGAAATTCTATCTGTTTCGTAGGCAGGTCATTATCAAGTGTTGAAATTCAACACTTGATAATGACCTGCAAAGGTCGAAACTATAGTTGTGTCAAAATTGATAATATATTGTAAACTTTGTTTGTGTATATTATACAATAAATAGTGGTATAAAAACTTAAAAATTATTTTCATTTAACCTTTTTTAAAATGAACTACCACATAGTAACGGTCGCTACCATCATTTTCATTTTAGTGAGATATAAAAGTGGTTAGCTCTACTTGCCGAGAGGTCAATAAACATCTCTAATTGCCTCTGACCTGGTTTATATATCCAGTGCCCTGTTCTGCACCATTGTTCCCACTCTTGGACTTCTCCCTTTCTATGTGCCTTTGATAACCCAGGTGTTATACTTGCGAGGCCTGATACCTTTTGTGTCCCTTGTCGTAATTGAAAGTTAAGGATCATTTCTCGGCTTCATATAATGGCTAGACTACTAGGCTCGTTTAGTAGCCCACACCGCTTTGCTTCTTCTTGGGTCTTAATTCAAAATAGCCAAATCGATAGTTGATTTTTTTGCTTAGCTTGTCCTCCCTTTCGGCGGAATGTTCTCCTATTTATTTATTATGCGTTACATTTGTATAGCATTCTTAAAACTAAAGGAATGTTCTCCTTAATACTCTCCAGTTAGAGTTCTTCGAGTCATTCAAGGCCTTAAAAAGTGAAATTATCTTCTCATTGGGTTATTCCTTATTAATGGCTCCCTCCCATAAACTGTGACACCATCAGCCACCCTAGTCTTTGATACAACAGGTAGAATTTAGGCTTCAATGTGTCTTTCTTTCTATCCTTATTTATTTCATTCACAATGGTTTCACTTATGGAAAATCTTCTAGGATCTGTTAGACAGTGTTACCAGGGGTGATAAGCACTGTTTGATGTTTCACCTATTTTGTCTCTTAGTAGCTTGCCCTGGCTTCGTAATGCTCTTGATGAGGAACTTAATCCTCTTACCGGTGCCGCCCCACTCATTCTGACCTTGGGGTCTTTAGTCTTTAGACATGTAATGCCACTGACAAGCTCGTCTTCACTGCTATTTATCATCTCTTCCTCAGCTGTTTATTCGCAAGTTTCCATATGCACCTCTTTGCTCCTTTTAGCTTCTTGAAACAGGGAGTGTTTAACTTTTTGTTCTATGAACGTCCCAACGATATAGACTCAATAAAGTTTTAATTGAAAAATCTGTTGAAAAGTTAACAAACAGAATAATCTCTAGAAGTTTGGTTAAATATACTACTCTAGATAAGGATCAAAATTAAGGAATATTGCTTAATCAGCCTCACACTTTCTTTTCCCGAGGTGAAAAACAATTTAGGACATAAAATCTGTATCCATTGAATAACTTAAAACGGTCTAAGGGTTTAAATACAACATAAGAAAAACCATATGTTTTGTAGATTTCAAAGAGTCCTCAAAAATGAAATATTTTTAAAGTGTATAAATCCTGTATTGATCAAATATTGCTTTGATTTAGGACATAATTTACCGTGAAAAAAGTCCTTATTTAATAAACGGATGCATGAAAATAATGAAGTTTTAGAAATAGGTATATAGGAACGAACATTTTTGATTTAGAGGAGAAAATAGAACTAAAAAATATATTTAAAATAAGTTTGCGGCTTTATGCGGATTTACAGAAGGTTTCAGTCCTAGATTAGGAAACGTCATAATTATAGAAACTTTCACAGAAACCTAAGTCAATAGAAAGTTGTTCATGATATTTTGTAAATAAATGGGATATACTTAAATTAAGATCTGAGGAACAAAAAGCCCAACATATTATCACGGGATGGGGTCGTTTAGTATCGCTTATATTACAACCTTTCCTACAAGTATTCTCCGACTAGCTCATTTATTGTTTAATCCCTTATTTAAAAATAAATTTAAAACAAACAAAGATATTATAAAGAGATCAGAACACTTACCTTTGTTTGAGATCGTTGATCTTGGTGCGCATATTCGACCTATCGCCTGTCTTCTGGTTTAGGTTTCTCACTTACACTGATTCTACTTTGAGGTTGAATATGAGTTTAGTTATGAATAAGAAAAAGCCCACAAGTAGAAAACAAATATATAAATATATTGCAAGAGAAAACAAAATAACAACGAACTAATACAATTATATATAATAAAAAAAAAACAATTATATTTAGGAAACAAATTAAATTATCCAACATCGGTATAACCAAAAACAAACTATAAAGCTGAGTATAACTCGTAACTGTTTACTCTTACTTGCTCTGACCGATATTGAGTGCTAGCTGATTATTTGCAACCTCCGTTTTCGGACGTACTCATTGCTATTTACTTCAAACCTTGATGACTGATTCAAAATACTGACCGCGAAGTCTGTTCGGTTTTAACTCACTTCGAAGACTGACCGTTATTTACTGACCACCAAGAATTTTCTATATCAACTTCTAACGAAGAATTCTTTGTTTCCTACTTCTCCTTCTATGTGCATCTGTCACTATCATTCAACTAGATTGCATGAGAGGTGGTATGTTTTGGGTTCTTCCCATGTCTTTTTTAAGGTTTCCATCACAGGACTTCCGCGTAAGTTGGTGGCAATGTGTGTATTTACTGTATTATATATTTACTGAATAAAATTGATGGTAAAGTTATCGCGTTTTCGCGATGATTTGTTTTTAAGTCGCGAATTTGTCTAAATGGCTCTCTTAGATTTGTGCTGATCAAAAATATGGGGAGTGTGGTATCAATTGATCCGTAATTTAATTTTGGATATCTTATTTCACTCTCGCCATCTCAATTAATGATATATTCATTTCAATATTTAATTTAGATCGTCTGCGATGTCAATTGACACAAGAAGATAAGGAATCTCATACACCAGCAAGATATAACTAGTGATAAACAAAACCTGCCACTACTTCCATCACTCACAGTGATAAACAAATCAGACGAAACCTTCTCCGAAGACGAAATAAACCTTCTACAGAAAGGTTTAAAACACTCTTTAGGTCCAAAGCGTTTTCCAGTAGAAGACATCCTAAACGATATAGAGTGTGCCGCATCGCGATTGGAAGAAGACAAGGTCACAGCATTTCGCATAGCAATGAAGGAATGCCTCCAAATTGTGACAAAAACGAAGAAGCAGAACAAAAATTACAATAGTGAATTAGTAAACGCAAAGAAATTGAAAAGCAAAGACGTATTTTTTCTTAAATCGGATAAAGGTAATGCCACAGTTATTGTTAACAAAGTAGACTATTTTCGAGATGTTAGAGAAATGTTAGAAAGCGGCCCCTATATAAGACAAACTAAAAATCCATTAGCCACCTTCATCAGTAAAATTAATAACACTTTAAAAGAGTCAACAAATTCAATAGACAAAAAAACAGCCAATTCACTTAAGTTAAAGAATCCCAAGTTATCTAGATTGTATTGCCTCCCAAAAATACACAAACCCGGGAACAAATATAGGCCTATAGTTTCGAATATAAACTCACCCACCTACAAATTAGCAAAATGGTTAGTTGAATAATTTAAAAATCTTAAAATCCACAACAGCTTCTCAGTTAAAAAATCTTTTGACTTTACAAAAATGTTGGATGTCGTTGAATTAGCACCGGATGAACAACTACTGTCATTCGATGTTGAGTCACTGTTTCCCAGCATACCAATAGATGACACATTAAATATTCTTGAACATTTTTATTTTTTATAGAAAACAACATCCCCATAGATAAAGTCATACATACATTAAATTAACAAAAACGGTAATGGACTTAAACACTTTTGAATTTGATGGTAATTTCTATAAACATACCTTTGGTACTGCCATGGGTAACCCTCTTTCACCCATTCTTTCCGAAATTTTTCTAAATCATCTCGAAAATAGAGCTAAAACAGAATTGCCCAATTTTCCAAAAACTTGGATCAGGTACGTGGATGACATTTTTACCATCATTAAAAACGACTTCAATATTTCTCAATTTTTATCTCAACTTAACAGTTTTTATCCCAGCATTAAATTTACGTATGAGGTTGAATCCAACAAACAAGTTGCCTTTTTAGATTTACTTGTTATTAGAGAAGACAGAAAATTGGTATTCAACATTCATAGAAAACCAACTCATACATACAACTATATTCACTCAAGTTCATTTTCTCCACCTAAACATAAACCCTCTGCCTTTTACAGTATGATAAACAGAGCCATCAACCTTCCTATTACCAAACAAAACCGAGAACTTGAATTCAACCTCATACGTAAAATAGCTGACTCATTAAAATACAACCAAAAAACAATACAAAAACTTATCAACAAACACATGAAAAAAAATTACATGCAGTCAATTACAACATTAGAACCGATATCAAATTCAATAAATCAACACATATATGTTAAAATGATCCACGCACCTGCCACCAACCATCACATAAATAAAATTCTTAAAAAATTCAGCTTCATTGCGGCATATCATTCTAATACAAAGCTTAATAAATTCCTAGGTAATACGTTTAGCAAACAAGACCCTCTCCTTAACTCAGGCATTTACTCTTTAAATTGTTCAAATTGCGAAAAAATCTAAACTAGAAAATATTCTTTAGTCTCGTAAATTTGCCTATTTGCTAAATTCTGTAATAGAAGCCAATGTCAATAATAAATGATATACTTCATATTATCCTAACACGACTAAAGTTTATATATATATGGTGTCCCGTTGCAGTAGGGAAATGGCTGGACCAAAGATTTCTGGGGTCAAATTAAATAATTTCTTATTTGTACATGCAATAAAATCTACAAAATACTGCTTGAATGCCATTTAATATCATAATTGTGTAATTTAATTATATTTTATTTTCAATCATCGCATAATTTATAAAAAGGTCATGTTTTAAAAATATTTACCCGTGAAATTTCTTTGTAATTTTATTCTTTGTGTTTCTTAGGCAGGGTGCGGTCTATGACACCTAATTTATTGTAAATCATCATAAATAGGGAAATAAACTTTTGTCCAAAAATTTGTAAACTAGACAATGGTTTATAGCTGTACGTACCTTAGGTTCAGCAATAAAGCTTAAGCGCCGGGAAAAAACTCAATAAATAAACGTCATAAAACGCAGCCCTGACCTGGAATATTTTTCTGGAATGTTTCCTGTTCCATCCTACTCTTTCTTGTGTCAAACTATTCTTATTTCATTCTAAACTTCTTCCCCACTTTCAAAACTTTTAACCAATCCCATGCCTCCGTTAGTTTTCTTTCTTCAGCATCCCCTAAATCTCTGTGATTTTTCTTCCAACCACGACACAAGTAGGTTATAATTTTCTCTCTTCTCGTGAAACTTTATTCTCTATGTTCATATGTGCTGTTTGTAATATTAAATTTGTTTGTATTTTTGTTTAAGTTCATTAATTCTGTTTTTTTATGTAATAATTTTGATTTATTCTTATTTGTTTGTTATTTATTATTCATTTCGATGCACGTGTATTTAATAAATGATTTATTTTGTTTATGATACAACGTGTTTATTTAATTACCAATAAAAAATTCGCTAACAGCATAAACATGGTCCTTCAAACCGGATTTTAAATGAAATCATCTTAACAGTGATTAATTAAGGTATACTACCTTCGTGTAACTATTATTCAGTTTAAATATTAAATATTTCAACACAGTACATACAATCGCAAATCATTTAACTAAATAACAAAATTTCACTTCTGTGTTTATTCACGTTTACGTGTAAACCTTACTTATGTCTAAATAAACAGTGTGTCGTTCTAATCGTCATCTTATACTCTTAGTTCGCGTTAAGTTGTGTGGACATTCGGGTTAAATCACGAGTATTTAAGGTGCGTTTGTCAAAATTCTCTCTTCTCGCGAAATAATCGTGTGAGTACTCAGAAATCATTTATAATCGCGAAAGTTAGTGTTAGTCATACGCTCGGAATTAATGCGGTACGTGTGACGAATAGTGAAAAAAAAATCAACATGTCTGCTGCAATACTGAAGAAATTCCAGAGAAAAAAAGAAGCAGCCATGAAGCTTATAGTGCTTCTAGAAGAGTGTGCGCGTAATGTAACAAATCCCATCGACGAGCAAAGTTACGCTACTATTAATATCTACATGGAAGAGTTGTTGTCGCTGTACCGGGATATCGTGAAAATAGAAAGTAAGCTCCAGGACTTAGATGTTAATATACCTGTCGAAGAAACTTCCTTCAAACGCAAGTATATCGAGATGCTCGGACTAGCCAAATCCAAAATTGCGAGTAATTCAGTTTCGTCATCTGTGGCTCCACCGACGGAAATGCCGCAAGCGAAACTTCGACAATCGACTTACCGAAATTCAGTGGACGGTACGACGAATGGACGAGCTTTAAGGACTCATTTGCATCGATGATACACAACAACAAAAATTTATCGAAGGTACAAAAACTTCATTATTTACAAGGTGTAGTAACGGGAGAAGCATCTTCGATTTTGAAATGTTTAACACTCTCTGAAGAAGGTTACGATATTGCGAGGCTTCACGAAAGATACCAAAACGAGAGATTCCTTATTAAAGCGCATGTGAAAAGGTTACTAAATCTGCCGTCGATGAAGAAAGGTGACCACGGCAGTCTGCGCCACTTAATCGACACGGTAGCTATCATTCTTTCGGCACTTAGAAATCTCAAACGCCCAGTCGACCAGTGGGATGACATGTTAGTCAACTCGATCCATACTTTCACAAGGAGTAGGAAGGCGAGACGTGTTTGAAAGTGCCGTTATATAATATCTAAGTAAAACATGTAAGCAGTTAGAGGCTGTGAAGGACAGCCATTTAGCCAGAAATGATATTACACAGCAAAAAACAAAGGTGCTGCATACGAGAACAACCGTGAAGAAGTGTCCGACATGTCATAGTGATCACAATGTGTACAGGTGCGCAAAATTTATTAATATGAAGGTAGCTGATCGAATTTCTGCCGTCAAAAAACATCATCTCTGTTACAACTGCATGCGAAGGGGTCACTCTTCAGCTCAGTGCAACGCCAGTGTGTGCCGGAAATGTGATAAGATACATCACACATTATTGCATATCACCGAAGAACCAAAGGTGCATGCTGCATCAAATGAAGGTACGTCATTCACATCTGTTAACTTTGCGTATATCCCGTCAAAAGTATTGCTATCCACATGCAAGGTACTTGTATGTGACAACAGAGGACGCGAACATGTGATACGCGCGGTGCTGGACAGTGGGTCACAAGCTAATTTGATGACAGCTACTTGTGCGCAACGATTAGGCTTAACCCAACGCAATATTAAAGTACCGATTGTGACAGTTGGGGGAAGAAAGTACAACATAAACAATGTAGTGCGGACGAAGGTCAAATCTCGGGTGTCTGAATATATAATAACTCTCAATGCGTTGGTTTTACGTAACATCACTGATAAGGTACGATCCAATTTCATCCAGTGCAACGATACAAACATCCCAACCGGAATTCAATTGGCGGATCCGGAATTTTATCAACCTGATGAGATTGAACTTCTAATTGGAAACGAATTTCACCATGATATATTGTGCGGCGGCAGAATAAAGGCGGGCCCCTTTTCTTTCTATAATACCCAATTCCCATGGATTGTTTATGGGCAACAACCTCAGTCGAGTCCACAAGATGCAGCGGCAGTATGTTTGGTCGGATTACACGACGCAGTTAGAAAATTCTGGGAGCTGGAAGATCACAAAGGACAAGTACTTGCACCTGCTGATGAGAGATGTGAGCAGCATTTTCGCAAAAATACAACCAGAGATCAAACAGGACGCTTTCAAGTAGCGTTACCGTTCCAGGATAGCACCGACAGTCTTGGAAATTCAATCTTCTCTGGCAAGCAAAAGTTTTTTGCGCTTGAGCGCCGCTTAGCGAAACGCCCTCATATATACCACGAATTACGGCAGTTTATGGAGGAATACAAAAAATTAGGACATATGCGTCAAACTCAGGGAAACGTACAACAAGGGTACTACTTGCCACATCACTGCATTTTAAGAGGGAATAGTTTGACGACCAAACAGCGAGTTGTTTTCAATGGCTCAGCGCCGTCATCGACGGGTGTTTCATTGAATGACGTCCTGATGGTCGGCCCACCTGTCCAAAACGATCTATTCTCGATACTGTCCAGAATGAGAAGTTACAAATATGTCATAGTAGACATCACAAAAATATATCATCAGGTTAACATTCGCGACGAAGATTGCAAATTTCAACGCATCTGGTGGAGAGCTAGCCCGGAGGAAGAATTAACTTCGTATGATTTAACAACGCTAACCTATGGAACAGCTCCTGCAGCATATTTAGCACTGCGTGTCATTCAAGAGCTTGCGAGATGCAAACAATTACCCTGTAGGTAGTGTTAAGTGTTTAAATGACTTATATGTGGACGACTTAATCACTGGTGCGGATTCGTTCGAAAGTTTAATCGAAGTGCGGGATCAGGTATATAAACTTCTCGCGAGTGGCGGGTTCGAACTCAAGAAGTGGGCAAGCAATAACGTACAGATATTCGCTAACTTTAAAACTGACTGTATAGACCAAGTGACCGTGTTAACTCGAGAGGATGAAAACCATATTAACACAGTTTCAACGCTTGGAATGACACGGAACACAACTAGTGATATTTTAAAGTATAAACACAGCGCTAGTACCTCAACCACGATGACAAGAAGAAGTGTCTTAAGTGAAATATTACATATTTACGATCCTCTTGGACTAATCGGACCAATAACAATCGTCGGGAAAGTATTCATACAAGACATCTGGAAAATCAAATGCGGATGGGATGATCCACTTCCTGATAACTTCACCGGCCGATGGCTCCATTATATAAATGATCTAAAGGACGTACCTTCAATAACCATTCCGCGAATGGTGATTCCAGATCAGACCAGCGAATTGGAAATTCACGGATTTGCGGATGCTAGTGAGCACGCATGTGGGGCGTGCGTATATATAGTCGATGTGGTCGGTGATAACAGAATTTCCAGTAACCTTTTGTGTGCGAAATCAAGAGTAGCACCCGTGAAAACTACCAGCATCCCTAGACTTGAATTATGTGCAGCTCTATTGTTGGCCGAATTATGCGAGAGAGTTCGCTCTACATTCAGCAAAGAAATTAAAAAGGTTGCCACCTACCTACCACTATTATAGTAATTCTTCAATAACCCTTTCATGGATTAAATCAGACTAAAGAAGATTTAAGACATTTGTAGCTAATCGTGTGGGGGAGATTCACAAACTCAACAGGATGACTGGTTTCACGTGAAAATCAAAGAGAACCCAGCCGATGTTATCTCCCGCGGATCCACAGCTAGAATGATAAGGGACAACCAGCTTTGGTGGCATGGTCCGCAATTTTTACTACAAAACGCACCCGTTTCGGTTTTCACACCAGAGGATACACTACAGGAAGTAAAGTGCAATTTTATGGCAGTTACGAAGGCTCAATAGTACCCGAGTGCAGCAGTTTCGAGATAACTATTCGCGTCATGGCTTTTGTTTTAAGGTTCATAAACAACTGCCGTAAACCTGAGAACAAAGTCTGGGGACAATTAACGGTAGACGAGTTGAAGAAAGCTTCGGTATCTCTAATTAAAAATATGTAACGCGTTTATTATTATCGTGAAGTGCCGGTATTAGTCCGAAACGCGGATTTGCCAAAATCAAGTAAACTATTAACTTTGAACCCATTCCTAGATAATAATGGACTTAAACGTGTCGGTGGGCGGTTATCAAACAGTGATTTTAATTACAACAAACGATTCCCAATTGTGCTACCAACGAATAATCGGTTACTTGGGCTAATAGCAGAGAGCGTTCACAAAACCCACTTGCCCATTGGTGTTCAAGGCACGCTGGCCGCAATGAGACTACAGTTCTGGCCACTTCGAGGCAGAGCATTAACTCGTGATGTTGTACGAAAATGTGTCAAGTGCATTCGAGCCAGACCGAACTTCAAATCTCCTTTCTTGAGTGCGTTACCCACCTGTTGGATTCAGCAAACTCGTCACTTTCTTCGAGTGGGAGTAGACTACTGCGGCCCATTCGTAATCAAAGATGGATCCCGAAGATCAAAAAAGGACAGTCAAATCATATATTTGTGTCTTCGTGTGCTGTGCAACGAAAGCGATTCACATAGAACCTGTGACGACGCTGTCAACTGACAGTTTTCTAGCAGCTATCAACAGATTTATCGCACGTCAAGGAAATGTGGTAGAGGTTTTTAGCGATAACGGAACAAACTTCATTGGAGCGAGAAATCATTTGCAAGCACTCGGACAATTTCTGATCGATGAAGCCAGCACAATAGTACAAAGCTTTAAACAAAGGCAGATAATTCTTTATTAATGCCAATACAGAGAGGTTTACATACGTCACATAATATATATAATACAACCTAAAACTTAAAATGAAAATATTCTTCCCAAGTATTTTTTTATAAAAATATTTTTTAAAGTAACTTTAAATTCTTTGCCAGACATCAGTCTTATGTTTTCAGGCAAATTATTATGGAAGATAAAATGGAACTTCATACCACCCAGAGCTCCACCCTTCGGGGGACTATGGGAGGCCGCTGTCATAAGTGTAAAGTATCATCTGCAGCAAGTGGCTGGTAATGCTCTTCTCACTCTCGAAGAATTCACAACACTTCTGACTCAGATCGAGGCGGTACTTAACTCAAGACCTCTTTGTTCGCCGACCCCAATGATTACATTTCCCTCACTCCGTCCCATTTTCTCATTGGTGATATATTAACATCATCGATTGAAAACAACTACGAGGATGTGCCAAACAACAGGCTGACACGCTGGGAATTACTACAGAAGTTGAAGCAAGATCTGTGGAAACGATGGTCAAAGCAATACCTGTCGGAGCTACACAAGCGATCCAAATGGAATTCCAAGGACAACTGCATAGATGTTGGCCAATTAGTCATCGTTAAGGAAGACAATCCACCTCCGCTACGATGGCAACTAGGACGCATCGAGCATGTACATCCCGGCACTGATGGAGTAGTCAGGAGTGCCACGGTAAGAACTGCAACTACAACTATGGTTCGCCCAGCAATGAAATTATGAGTGTTACCATCATCTTAAAGTTGGTGATGTCAAGTGTTGGTGAAGTGAATTGAACGAGACTCGTTCAATAGGGGGCGGTATGTTCGCGCCGATCTACGCGAATTTAATATCATAATTTGTGTAATTTAATTATATTTTATTTTCAATCATTGCAATCGAGTTGCCTCGCATATTTTATAAAAAGGTCGTGTTCTAAAAATATTTACCCGTGAAATTTCTTTGTAATTTTATTATTTGTGTTTCTTAGGCAGGGTGCGGTTTATGACACCTAATTTATTGTAAATAATCATAAATAGGGAAATAAACTTTTGTCCAAAAATTTGTAAACTAGACAATGGTTTAAAGCTGTGCGGGCCTAAGGTTCAGCAATAAAGCTTAAGCGCTGGGCAAAAACTCAATAAACAAACGTCATAAAACGAAACCTTGACCTGGAATATTCTTCTGGAATGTTCCCTGCTCTATCCTACTCTTTCTTGTGTCAAACTATTCTTATTTCATTTTAAACTTCTTCCCCGCTTTCAAAACTTTTAACCAATCCCATGCCTCCGTTAGTTTTCTTTCTTCAGCATCCCCTAAATTTCTGTGATTTTTCTTCCAACCACGACTAGTAAGTTATAATTTTCTCTTTTCTCGTGAAACTTTGTTCTCTATGTTCATATGTGCTGTTTGTAATATTAAATTTGTTTGTATTTTTGTTTAAGTTCATTAATTCTGTTTTTTTATGTAATAATTTTAATTTATTCTTATTTGTTTGTTATTTATTATTCATTTCGATGCACGTTTATTTAATAAATTATTTATTTTGTTTATGATACAACATGTTTATTTAATTACCAATCAAAAATTCGTTAACAGCGTAAACATGGTCCTTCAAACCGGATTTTAAATAAAATCATTTTAACTATGATTAATTAAGGTATATTACCTTCGTGTAACTATTATTTAGTTTTGATAATCGAATATTAAATATTTCAACAGAGCACATACAATCGTTTGGTCGCAACTCATTTAACTGAATAACAAAATTTCACTTCTATGTTTATTCGCGTTTACGTGTAAACCTTACTTATGTCTAAATAAACAGTGTGTCGTTCTAATCGTCATCTTATACTCTTATTTCGCGTTAAGTTGTGTGGGCATTCGGGTTAAATCACGAGTATTTAAGGTGCGTTTGTCAAAATTCTCTTCGCGAATTAATCGTGTGAGTACTCAGAAATCATTTATAATCGCGAAAGTTAGCGTTAGTCATACGCTCGGAATTAATACGGTACGTGTGACATTATACAAAGACGAATAGTGAAAAAAAAATCAACATGTCTGCTGCAATACTGAAGAAATTCCAGAGAAAAAAGAAGCGGCAATGGAGCTTATAGTGCTTCTAGAAGAGTGTGCGCGTAATGTAACGAATCTCGTCGACGAGCAAAGTTACGCTACTATTAATATCTACATGGAAGAGTTGTTGCCGCTGTACCGGGATATCGTGAAAATAGAAAGTAAGCTCCAGGACTTAGATGTTAATATACCTGTCGAAGAAACTTCCTTCAAACGCAAGTACATCGAGATACTCAGACTAGCCAAATCCAAAATTGCGAGTAATTCAGTTTCGTCATCTGTGGCTCCACCGACGGAAATGCCGCAAGCGAAACTTCCGACTATCGACTTACCGAAATTCATTGGACGGTACGACGAATGGACGAGCTTTAAAGACTCATTTGCATCGCTGATATACAACAACAAAAATTTATCGAAGGTACAAAAACTTCATTATTTACATGGTGTAGTAACGGGAGAAGCATCTTCGATTTTGAAATGTTTAACAC
This sequence comes from Ontholestes murinus, assembly GCA_963969525.1. Taxonomy (NCBI): domain Eukaryota; kingdom Metazoa; phylum Arthropoda; class Insecta; order Coleoptera; family Staphylinidae; genus Ontholestes; species Ontholestes murinus. The sequence goes on from OZ018397.1 coordinate 15,778,585, forward strand.
TCTCTGAAGACGTTTACAATATTGCGTGGGCGAGGCTTCACGAAAGATACCAAAACGAGAGATTTCTTATTAAAGTGCATGTGAAAAGGTTATTAAATCTGCCGTCGATGAAGAAAGGTGACCATGACAGTCTGCGCCAGTTAATCGACGCCAAGTCGACCAGTCGACCAGTGGGATGACATGTTAGTCAACTCGATCCATACTTGCACAAGGAATAGGAAGGCGAGACGTGTTTGAAAGTGCCGTTATATAATTTCTAAGTAAAAAATGTAAGCAGTTAGAGGCTGTGAAGGACAGCCATTTAGCTAGAAATGACATTACACAGCAAAAAACAAAGGTGCTGCCTCCGAGAACAACCGTGAAGAAGTGTCCGATATGTCATAGTTATCACAATGTGTACAAGTGCGCAAAATTTATTAATATGAATAACTGATCGAATTTATGCCGTCAAAAAACATCATCTCTGTTACAACTGCATGCAAAGGGGTCACTCTTCAGCTTAGTGCAACGCCAGTGTGTGCCGGATATGTAATAAGATACATCACACATTATTGCATATCACCGAAGAACCGAAGGTGCATGCTGCATCAAATGAAGGTACGTCATCCACATCTGTTAACTTTGCGTATATCCCGTCAAAAGTATTGCTATCCACATACAAGGTACTTGTATGTGACAACAGAGGACGCGAACATGTGGTTCGCGCGGTGCTGGACAGTGGGTCACAAGCTAATTTGATGACAGCTACTTGTGCGCAACGATTAGGCTTAACCCAATGCAACATTAAAGTACCGATTGTGACAGTTGGGGGAAGAAGGAACAACATAAACAATGTAATGTGGACGAAGGTCAAATCTCGGGTGTCATACAATAACTCTCAATGCGTTGGTTTTACGTAACATCACTGATAAGGTACCATTCAATTATATCCAGTGCAACGATACAAACATCTCAACTGGAATTCAATTGGCGGATCCGGAATTTTATCAACCTGATGAGATTGAACTTCTAATTGGAAATGAATTTCACCACGATATATTGTGCGACGGCAGAATAAAGGCGGGCCCCTTTTCTTTCTATAATACCCAATTCCCATGGATTGTTTATGGGCAACCACCTCAGTCGAGTCCACAAGATGCAGCGGCAGTATGTTTGGTCGGATTACACGACGCAGTTCGAAAATTCTGGAAGCTGGAAGATCACAAAGGACAAGTACTTACACCTGCGGATGAAAGATGTGAGCAGCATTTTTGCAAAACTACAACCAGAGATTAAACAGGACGCTTTCAAGTAGCGTTACCGTTCCAGGATAGCACCGACTGTCTTGGAAATTCAATCTTCTCTGGTAAGCAAAAGTTTTTTGCGCTTGGTCGCCGTTTAACGAAACGCCCTCATCTATACCACGAATAACGGCAGTTTATGGAGGAATACAAAAAATTAGGACATATGCGTCAAACTCAGGGAAACGTACACGAAGGGAACTATTTGCCACATCACTGCATTTTAAGAGAGAATAGTTTGACGACCAAACAGCGAGTTGTTTTCAATGGTTCGGCGCCGTCATCGACGGGTGTTTCATTGAATGACGTCCTGATGGTGGGCCCACCTGTCCAAAGCGATCTATTCTCGATACTGTCCAGAATGAGAAGTTACAAATATGTCATAGTAGCCGACATCACAAAAATGTATCATCAGGTTAACGTTCGCGACGAGGATTGCAAATTTCAACGCATCTGATGGAGAGCTAATCCGGAGGAAGAATTAACTTCGTATGAATTAACAACGCTAACCTATGGAACAGCACCTGCAGCATATTTAGCACTGCGTGTCATTCAAGAGCTTGCGAGATGCGAGGTAAACAATTACCCTAGGTAGTGTTAAGTGTTTAAATGACTTATATGTGAGCACTTAATCACTGGTGCGGATTCGTTCGAAAGTTTAATCGAAGTGCGGGATCAGGTAAATAAAATTCTCGCGAGTGGCGGGTTTGAACTCAAGAAGTGGGCAAGCAGTAACGTACAGATATTCGCTAACTTTAAAACTGACTGTATAGACCAAGTGGCCGTGTTAACTCGAGAGGATGACAACCATATTAACACAGTTTCAATGCTTGGGATGACACGGAACACAACTAGGTATATTTTAAAGTATAAACACAGCGCTAGTACCTCAACCACTATGACAAGAAGAAGTGTCTTAAGTGAAATATTACATATTTATGATCCTCTTGGACTAAGCGGACCAATAACAATCGTCGGAAAAGTATTCATACAAGACATCTGGAAAATCAAATGCGGATGGGATGATCCACTTCCTGATAACTTCACTGACCGATGACTCCAATATATAAATGATCTAAAGGACGTACCTTCAATAAACATTCCGCGAATGGTGATTCCAGATAAGACCTGCGAATTGTAAATTCACGGATTTGCAGATGCCAGTGAGCACGCATATGGGGCGTGCGTATATATAATCGGTGTGCTCGGTGATAACAGAATTTCCAGTAACCTTTGTGTGCGAAATCAAGAGTAGCACCTGTGAAAACTACCAGCATCCCTAGACTTGAATTATGTGCAGCTGTATTGTTGGCCGAATTATGCGAGAAAGTTCGCTCCACATTCAGCAAAGAAATTAAAAAGGTTGCCACCTACCTACCACTACTACAGTAATTCTTCAATAACCCTTTCCTGGATTAAATCACACTCCAGAAGATTTAAGACATTTGTAGCAAATCGTGTGGGGGAGATTCACAAACTCAACAGGATGACTGGTTTCACGTGAAAATCAAAGATAACCCAGCCGATGTTATCTCCCGCGGATCCACAGCTAGAATGATAAGGAACAACCAGCATTGGTGGCATGGTCCGCAATTTTTACTACAAAACGCACCCGTTTCGGTTTTCACACCAGAGGATACACTACCGGAAGTAAAGTGCAATTTTATGGCAGTTACTTACGAAGGCTCAATAGTACCCGAGTGCAGCAGTTTCGGGAGAACTATTCGGGTCATGGCTTTTGTTTTAAGGTTCATAAACAACTGCCGTAAACCTGACAACAAAGTCTGGGGACAATTAACGGTAGACGAGTTGAAGAAAGCTTCGGTATCTCTAATTAAAAATGTGCAACGCGTTTATTTTCATCGTGAAGTGCCGGTATTAGTCCGAAATGCGGATTTGCCAAAATCAAGTAAACTATTAACTTTGAACCCATTCCTAGATAATAATGGACTTATACGTGTCGGTGGGCGGTTATCAAACAGTGATTTTAATTACAACAAACGATTCCCAATTGTGCTACCAGCGAATGATCGGTTGGGCTAATAGCAAAGAGCGTTCACAAAACCCACTTGCCCATTGGTGTTCAAGGCACGCTGGCCGCAATGAGACTACTGTTCTGGCCACTTCGAGGCAGAGCATTAACTCGTGATGTTGTACGAAAATGTGTCAAGTGCATTCGAGCCAGACCGAACTTCAAATCTCCTTTCTTGAGCGCGTTACCCACCTGTCGGATTCAGCAAACTCGTCCATTTTTTCGAGTAGGAGTAGACTACTGCGGCCCATTCGTAATCAAAGATGGATCCCGAAGATCAAAAAAGGACAGTCAAATCATACATTTGTGTCTTGGTGTGCTGTACAACGAAAGCGATCCACATAGAACCTGTGTAGATGCTGTCAACTGACAGTTTTCTAGCAGCTATCAACAGATTTATCGCACGTCGAGGAAATATGGTAGAGGGTTTTAGCGATAACGGAACAAACTTCATCGGAGCGAGAAATCATTTGCAATCACTCGGACAATTTCTGATCGATGAAGCCAGCACAATAGTACAAAGCTTTAACCAAAGGCATATAAAATGGAACTTCATACCACCCAGAGCTCCACCCTTCGGGGGACTATGGGAGGCCGCTGTCAAAAGTGTAAAGCATCATCTGCAGCGAGTGGCTGGTAATGCTCTTCTCGCTCTCAAAGAATTCACAACACTTCTGACGCAGATCGAGGCGGTCCTCAACACAAGACCTCTTTCTTCGTTAAGCGACGACCCCAATGATTACGTTGCCCTCACTCCGTCCCATTTTCTCATTGGTGATATATTAACTTCACCGATTGAAAACAACTACGAGGATGTGCCAAACAACAGGCTGACACGCTGGGAATTACTACAGAAGTTGAAGCAAGATCTGTGGAAACGATGGTCAAAGGAATACCTGTCGGAGCTACACAAGCGATCCAAATGGAATTCCAAGGACAACTGCATAGATGTTGGCCAATTAGTCATCGTCAAGGAAGACAATCTCTCTCCGCTACGATGGCAACTAGGACGCATCGAGCAGGTACATCCCGGCCCTGATGGAGTAGTCAGGAGTGCCACTTCAACTATGATTCGCCCAGCAGTGAAATTATGAGTGTTACCATCATCTTAAAGTTGGTGATGTCAAGTGTTGGTGAAGTGAATTGAACGAGACTCATTCAATAGGGGGCGGTATGTTCGCGCCAATATACGCGAATATAATATCATAATTTGTGTAATTTTATTATATTTTATTTTCAATCATTGCAAACGAGTTGCCTCGCATATTTTATAAAAAGGTCGATACTAGATTCGCCAACGCTCCACACGGTGCAAATAGGTACTACTTTAATATTATTCTTCTTATATATTTTTGTTTGTGTCTGTGACATTAAACAAAGCCTGATAATAAAGTTCAGTGAATAGTTCTGTAATATTAGCGTAGGTAAAATATTAAAGTAAGTTACCCCACCATCCTTTGAAATAGTTACCTCCCATAACTATGTACCGCTGAGATATGCGATACATATCCTGGAAACTCCAAGAAGGCTTCTTTTGGGATGGTGTTCAAAAGGCTCGTCATATTTCGTTGGGAAAATTGTCAGGAAAATTGTCAAATCTCTTCCATTTTAGAGCGAGTTGAGTCATTGGGGTAAGAAGAAGTCTGAAGGATTGAGATCTTGCGAGTATGGTAAGTGTTCAATTTGCACCACCCTGTTTGGCTAAGAACTGTTTGAAGATATTGGCCCTGCCAGGGCGAACATTGTCGTAAAAAAACCTTGTTGTGCGTACAGGGGTCGTTCAATGTATTTTGCAGCATTGAAAGTAAATAAATTTGACGATATTTATGATGAGACTTTTGAACTCCATCCGAAAAGAAGCCTTCTTGAAAAGTTACCCGGACATGTATAGCAGATCTTAGCGGTGATTAGTTATGAAAGGTAACTATTTCAAATGAGTGTAACCTCACTTTTGCTAATATTTCATCTACATTAATGTTATAGGACTATTCACCGAACATTATTGTCAGAGGTTGTATATAATATTCTTGGAAACTAGTTACTCATTTCTGCATTTGAACAAAAATAAATATTAAAAATAATATTAAAGACAATCTTATTAACCTTATAATAAAAATGAAAATATATAAACATAAAAATCTTCCTACTGTATAAAACTAATAAAGAAATATTACTAATTATTTTTTTTAATATTTATGTCAATTATTGATTTCCTGGCCGTGCAATAATATTTATGTAATTTTAATAACTCAATGCTTACCGTTGGATTCAACTTTATTTGTTGATTTTTAATTGTGGAATATATTTATGCAAATTGACCAGTTAGCGTGATTAAATCGGCCTCTGGAATTATACTCATAAATATTTACAATCGGTTAGTAATTGCACGCGGATTACCGATGAATGGATGCCGAACAATTTATCTTTTTTTGTTGACATTCTGTCAGGTGTAACGTGAAGTAATGAGTTTGATGATATTGTAGTACAATCTGGATGTCGTGTTTATTATTGATCGCATTTCACGATTATTTCTTTTAAAATCACTACGGTTAATTGATTGGTATACTAGAAGTTCAAAATAATGTTTAAAATTACTTAATTTCTATACAACGCTCATATTTGTTAACAAATATGCGATCAAAACAGTTTTACACTACAAACCCTAAAGTGTTAACTGTCAAATTTGTCTTTATGTTCAGGAATGCCAACAAGTCACTACATAAATGGCGGCTTTGAAATTTCATCTGAAAAATGCGATTCTGTAGGAAACTCTCCAAGAGATTTATAGGTGAATCCGAATTTTGAGAGTACTGCACTTATATAGCAGATCATCAATAGATTTTTATAATTTTCAAATACTTGTATAAAACAAATTAAATTAAATCTTAAAAAAAGAGTTCATAATTAATACATTTTGATAGAAATCTACTTCAAACTAGATACTTTTAGTGGTAATTTAATAATAATATCAAAATAAAATTAAAGTTATATAGAAGAATGTGTAAGTAATTTCAATTTATTAAAACTTTAATCGTTTACAAATAGTTTAATTAATTGTCGAATAGAAATAAACCTGCATTAGTAAAGGTTTAACGTATGTTTCAGACGGATATATTTTATGCAGAATGTAAATTTAAAAATACATAATTACGAGAATTGTTCATTTCTTTTCACGTCGCATGGAAAAAAACTGCAAGCGCCCATGTTTGAAACTAACACCCGGTATTTTTCAGCGGAGAGTGGCAGAGCAGCGAAATTAACGTCGGATTAATTTAAACGAATCTCGCAGAGTCCGAGAACGTTGAATTTTTAAAATTATCGACGTTGATTTCCGCCGCGCTCATCCCGCATGTATCCTATTCTCCAGAGATTATTTTACTGTTCATATAGAGATATTTTTATCACCGCCGCCCCCCAAGCGTAATGTATTTAAATATGAATGGAGCGTTTTTCTTTCTTTCAATAGAAATTCATACTTGAGTAGGAGGCTCCATGAAATAGTAATGAGGAGAACGTTTTCATCTCTTTTACTATTTTCAAGGCTTAAAACATGGGGTATTCCCCAGGCTGGGAAAGCCAGTGCACAAAACCGTATATGAATGTGATTGAATTTAATTTTATTGCACGGTGGTGGTGCAGTGACATTTCGCCGGTGGATATAACGTACGGTGAAGTTGTTTTAGCATAAAAAATACAATTATGTACCTATATTTTATTACATGCAATCATTGAATTATTGTTTATCCCTTAACGAAAACCACATACATATTTAAACATTTGATTGTAGAGGCTTTCATTTTGTGATACATATTTTATAACTTTAAATAAAATAAAATAAACTTTGTTTATATCACACACTTTATTATTTCAGTGACTATAGTTTCGACACAATTTAGCTGGTCATTATTAAACTAATACTTGAAATTGCATTTGTTGCACAATTTATATTCTTTTACGGCATTAAACAGAGAGGTATATATCAGGTCAGTCTGGTCGTTGATGTGTGGGATGTCCGGATTACCTTTTACTTTGAGGGCCTCTAATAAAAGAAAAAAAACTGTTTATTGTGAAACACTAAAATACTAATGGAAAATACAAGATTAGTCATTTGTTTTATAGGAAAAAGAATATGTTTTAAACTCTGCATCCTTCAAATATCCTCTGTTGACATTTAAAAATTCTTGCAGTCGAGTTTTGCAACATATTAACAGGTATTGCTGTAATTTCTTTAGAACACTTGAACAATTGTGTGATTCGGGCAGCGTGGCTTGTCCCGTCTTGCTAGAACAACGTGTAATCGTTCTCTTAAGAGTTACGAATCACTTCGAATAAGGACCTATAATTCCATTGACAGATATCGCACCCGATACTGTGAATCCTTTTCACACAATTATTTATAAAGGTAGTTTCGAGTACTCGAGAGAAGTGGTTAAAGATAAAGAGGCATTTTATGAAGTAAACGAGGGTTTTCCTTCGCCCAATACCTGATTTTTTTTTTATATCACTAGTGGCCCTGTAATATTACCTTTCGTACACTCTATATGTAAGTGTAATGATTCATGATCATACATTTCGTAGCAACTGATCTTAAGAGTTTTGTCATTCCTTCTATCACATTAAAGTAAATTTACATATATTTCGTAGACTTGGACATACAGTTGACACCAAGAGCCTAGTTGCTAAAACCTCAAGTGCCTCATCATATGAGGGTGTGTAAAATCCACCCCTTCGTCCTCGTTTTGTAGGAAATAAAATCCACCCATTCGTCCTCGTTTGGTAGGAAATAGAGAAAAAATACCAATAAAGGATTGGATGGATTTGTCCGATGGGAGGGCAGAGAGGTCCGCTGCACCCTTTGTTCGTCCTCGCATCTGAGTCATCATTCCTTGCTATAGTTGAGCCAACCCAAGGCATTTTCAAATGCCAGGACCGCAGCAAGGATGACTATAGACATCCCTCTCCCATTGTTCATTCATGAAAACTGGATAGAACCAGCCTGCATATCGTTCTTCCAGATGCCTTCCCCACCAAACCATCTGCTATACTGTTACCTTTATTATTGTTGGGTCACGTTATTGTCACGAGCCGCTTCTTCTAAAGCTTTGCAACATTCCAGCGTTAATTCTGATGTAATTTTACAGCTAGCAATGGACAAAATTGCTGCTCTGCGGTCCGCTATGATGTGTATGTTTTCTCTTCTTGTCAGAGGTTACCTTTGCTGCATATAGTTTATCCACGAGTTTCTTTGTTGATGTGCAAGAAAATCGTCTTACCTAGTGCAGTACTTTCTTTCAGGGACAGATTTTTGCAATACATTTCTACACTTGTGCAATATAACATTTTATATAAATATACTTTTTGCGTCTTTTACTAAAACCACGTAACACAGACTCTGTCCAAAGTTTCTAATCGATTTAAATTAAACCATCGTCATAAATATTGGTCAAACAATTTACTGCCCAGCCGGTGATATGGTGATCATGAAATGGTTTTGCAATATACGTGCAGTCAATTCATCATCATCGCGCACTATTTTTAATGTACGCTGATGACTTTAAATTATTTAAAATTGTCAATAACGTTAGTGATTGCCAGTTGATTCAGGAAGATTTAAACCGTCTCAACGAATGGTGTTTCAAGAACAATTTATACTTAAATGTTCGAAAATGTTATGCTATGTCAACCACTACATGCCGATCTAAAATTGAATATGACTACAAGATTGGTGGTTGTTAAATTGTTCGTGTTGGCACAATCAAAGATCTTGTGATCACTTTCGATTCCAGGCTCACCTTCAACCCTCATATTACAACAGTTACTAATAGAGCATTACAAATCTGGGGTTTTATATCGCGTAGTGGCAAGGATTTTGACATTAACTGCTTGAAAACACTGTATTGTTTTTTAGTGCTTTGTCATCTTGAATTTGGTTCATGTATTTGAACACCATCAACAGCAACTAATATAAATTCAATTGAATTAGTACAAAAAAATGTCTTCGATGTATTGAATTTAAACAAGGTGTACGACATGTAATAGAAAAATATGATAAAATTATGCAAGATCTTAATATCATATCTTTAGAACATCTTCGGAAAATAGTTGATTTATGCTTTCTTCACAAAATTGTAAATGGGTCCTTGAATTCACCCTCATTATTAGGAAATGCATAATTTTCCGTCCCCAAAAGAAGAACCCGCCATTATCAGTTATTTTACATCTCTTGGTTTCCATAACTCGATGTCACGTATATTGTCCCTCGGAAACGAATATTGTTCTAGTAGCCGACTCGATATTTTTAATATAGACCCTAACCAGCTAAAGCGCTATTTGACTGATATATTTAGTGTATAAATTGTAGCAATGCTATTTTCAAATAGCGCGTATATTTTGTTAATGTTAAACTTAGAGATACCGGGAGTATTGTTTTGATCGAGGGCGGCGTAGGAAAAACGAAAAGCGACGCGGCGTGGGCGACAGTTTTTGTCATGTAAACAGAGCAGCGATAGTTTTGGTCGAGTAAAGAGCGGCAGTTTTTGGTTAGGTAAATCGGGAGACATATTAGCCGATTTTACTTAGTGTTTGCCGAAAGCATGCACAGTTTAAGTACTGCTAAATGATTGATTGAGGTCCGTACCGGAGGTTTGAACCGTGAGCACTTTCTGGGAGCCCAGTTATTAATTCCCAAGTGAAGCCATTTTGCGTCGCCTTGCCGTCTTACCGTACGTTCTTTCTGTTCCCGTCCCGCTGAAAACAACGCACTTGGACTGCGTTGGTTATAAAAAAATCCAACTACAGACTCAACCACTGAAATTTGGCACTAAAGAAAGGAATTTTGGAATTCAAGTTTTGGGACCAATATTCCTGCAGATGGCTAATCGTTATTGTATCCATACTTAGAATAACTCGTAAAAAGCCTCAAATTCTGCCACTGTAAGATCCATCCAGGTATACCACGTATATCGCTTTGATAAGCTTTTTTGTTTAATTTTATTGCGAGCATAATTATTCGTCTTTTCTACATTTTTTTCCATCAAATTAATCCTCAAAAAAAGTTCAAAGAAGTAAATGGGTTTTGTACAGTTGACAGGGAGCCAATTGATCTCCAATATGGTGCAATTCGGAACAGCCAATATTATAATAGGTGACACGAGGCTTGTATGTAGGGTCGCAAAAGGTTGTCCACAGGAGGGAGTGCTCTCCTGCTTATTATGGAACCTAGTCGTTGAAGGACTACTGGAATCACTTAATAGGCAGGGATTCTACATAGGTTACGCCGACGATATCACGATTTGGCAATGCAAACGAGCTGTGAGGAAAACACGTCTAAGGCAGCGCTTTCCTAAGTGCGACAGGAGCCAACAACACCAAAAGCGGCTATGGAAGCCCTGCTGAAGCTACCATCCTTGGACATATGTATCAGCGAACACAAAATCTTAGAGCCAGATACTCTATAAAATTGACCAGAGAAAACCTACGGAAAGTTGTAGGGCTCATAAAAGGACTTTGCAATCTAAGATCGCACCTGAATAGATTTATATTATACTCTAGTTCAACCTGCAGAGGGTGCGAAGAGAAAGAGGAAACAGAGGTTCTATCCAACTTACGTGAATCCACAATGGGAAAGAGATATCTACAGTCATCACAAATCAGAGAATCCCTCTTGTTGCGATCCTGGCGTTTGACAATGCCTTGACTTGGCTTGACCATACCAAGTAATATGGACTCAGATGGGACGTCGTACAAAGAGCCCACTGGAGCCTACGTGCTGCGGACCTCTCTGCTTTTCCATCGTACAAATCTAGATCGAGATCCAAAGTTGTCAGGAATCTGTGGTCCTTCAGCTTCATCACCAGAAGTAAAATCTATCTTAGGCGGCACATTATCCTGGGTTATAAAATTCACACATGGCCGATAATTGTCTTCAAAGGCATAGGTAATGCCCGATTTCTTTTGGTAACTATAATGTCACAACCACTAGTATCATTTTCAACAGCTTCTTCGCTGCAACCTTCGTTACTACTTTCATTGCACTCTAATTATCATGGATCATAATGGTCCATATTAAATGCCGCTAATTTATCCACTTGATTTAGATACAATATGTGAATATTTAGTGCCGATACGGCAACATTAAGGCTTATAGATTCGATATCCCCTGTACGGGGACATACGATCTCAACGGTAAAACGTGCGATGTTAAATCTTATTTGCGGTCAGATGTTATTCCAAGGCATTTGCAAATAGGTGAAGAAATAATAATAATAATAATAATAATAATTTATTTAATGGAATCTCCTTTTACAACAATAATATTTGCATAATATTACAAGAAATGACAAAAAACAGCATAAAGTTAGTTAAGTCTAGGTGTCTAGTTCCAAATGGTTTAACAAGAAGGGAAATATTCATTATCTCACAGTGTTACTCGTACAAAAATACTAAAAAACTAATAAATTAATAAATAAAAATGTAATAAATAACAGACAATGTATAAATAAAACAGTTAAGATAAGAATAAAATTATAAAACGATTCTTTTTATAATAAAATGGCTAAAATAAATGGAATGACTATTAATAATTATATGAAACAGTGAATTCTGTGGACGATGAACAGTAATTAGGAGGTAGGATTTATTAAGATTATTGGTTATTCTTCATTTGTAAGGTAGTAAATGCATTTGTAAGGTGAGGTTATGTACTATCAAGGCAGTATCATTTGCATACAGGAGGAGTAGGATGAAGGATTAAGGTAACTTGCGTCGAGGTTATTACTATCATAGGGAACAGCTTGTTTGGGATCAAGAACGTGTGATAAGGCATTTTCAAATTTAATTTATAGGAGTCTATTGGACAAAAAGCTACAACTTCAGTTAAGAAGATAAGGTGCGATTTTTAAGGGTTTTAAACTTCAATGCCAAACTAAGTGAACAACTTTTTGATTGTCTGGTAGGACTATTGTGTATGATTGTCTTTCGTAGTGTGCTGTTTGACGGTTAAAGGTAAGGATTAAAAGTGGTATCGAAGTGGAACGTAGTTCAAGGAAACTAAATTGGTAAGGAGAGATATGCTGGGAGATATAGAGCACTCATTTGTTTTTAAAAGTTTTACTTAAGATTGGAAGCAGATTAGGAGTAAGATAACTTGCCACTTTTAATACATCATTTCCAGATGTTAGAATAAGTATGTAATAATTAACTTCTTTCATTGATATGTTATTTTTACTGTATTATTCCATAACAACTTCTTTGAGTAAATTAGGAGAAGTAAAACTCTTGTTATGTTCCATTTCTTTAATTCAGATAACTGACACGTGTTTCGGTCCTCGCGGATCATTATCAAAGTTAAAACTAAATTTGTAAATGAAAAAATTTCGTAATATATGGTATATACAAATTGCTCTAATTGTAGGTAATTCCGGCATTAATAATATTATCGGTACTGACAATTTCATGCTGATTGTTGAGAAGATAATCCCCCCTGCTGATGGCCTTCTTAATCTCCAATCCCTCTAATAAGTTAAGCTTCCGACCTTTTCGGCAAAAATGGATCGGTAAAATTTTGCCCATGTAGTGTCCTGTTGATATGCATTGGTCGGCTAATCCAGTGCTTGTTGATGAGAACAAATTACGGACATCATAAAACATTATTCAAGTATTCCAGACCAAGAAAAATTCGAACTTAAGGAAATGAATCCAAAAGCACCAACGTTATATGGAATGCCGAAAATCCATAAGAAAGACATACCCATGCGTCCAGTAGTGTCATACTGCCAAGCTCCGACATACAAAGCTTGTTTATACATTAATTACAAACTACCGCAGTTAATACCACACACATCAAGTTATTCGATAAAGAACTCAATTGATCTCGTCAATAGTACAAAACATTTAATTGAGTTCTTTATCGAATAACTTGATGTGTGTGGTATTAACTGCGGTAGTTTGTAATTAATGTATAAACAAGCTTTGTATGTCGGAGCTTGGCAGTATGACACTACTGGACGCATGGGTATGTCTTTCTTATGGATTTTCGGCATTCCATATAACGTTGGTGCTTTTGGATTCATTTCCTTAAGTTTGAATGTTTCTAAAGAAATGGGAATGAGTTTTACTTCTCCTAATTTGAAAATTTCATTCGATCAAGAGAGTAGCAGAACAAGTGTGGATTATATTAACTTCTTTGAGATATTTTATCGGTAGTTGACTACCATAGCTCCACATTATATCAAGAGTTAAGTGTAAGAAATCAATAGACTAGTCTATACACGGATCGACGTATCGTTGCCGCCGCTAGTTTAGTCAATGTCACCTCCTTTCTGTCACCCTATGCGTGTGTATGCTAGTAAAATCTTCTCCTTATAATTATAGTCAATAAAACACTAGAAAGTCAAAATAAAATTGTGAAATTTTTGAAAAGAATTTTCTTTGACCAAAAAGTCAGAGAAGAAAATAAAGGTATTCACCAATTCATTCCACTGACTCTCAAACCTTCTCATGAAAAATAATCTGATAAAAATAAAGAAATTTCTGAAAATAAAGAATCATCTGAAAGAGAACATGAAGAACGAGAAAGTGACCATTATGAAAAATGCGATGCGACCTGAAAAAGAAGCAGAAATTAAAAATCTAGACATACCTCAAAAAGAAAAGAGACCTGAAAGAGAAAAGCAAAAGCCAATATGGATAGAAGATTACTATTTAGAAGATGACTTCGAAGAAAGTATGCCATCCTTATATATAAATAATCCTGACGAAGAAAATGAAAATGATGAAATTTGGCACACTGCAGTAAAAGCTGAAATAATAACATATATTAAAAATGAAAGTTGGAAAATAATAAAAATGGACAAAGATATGAATATAATATACTAAATAATAAATAGGATCAGACAACATTAAAACATAATAGGCAAGACTAGTAGCACGAGGTTTTAACCAAAAAGCCGGAGTTAATTATAATGAAATATTTAAATCACTAGCAAAATTAAGTTTTATCAAATCTCAAATAGCAAAGTCAGTAGAGAAAATATTGAAGCTGATACAAATGGATGTAACAACAGCATATTTAAACGGAGAGCTAGACGAAACAAGCCTAATGAAGTTGCCAACTTGTTTGGAAAAATATGTAATCGAGATTATGGTAAAAGAAAGTGCCGAAGATCTTCAATAAGCAAAAGCAATGTTGGAGGATTTGAGAAAATATATAGGAATGAAGTCTGTCTCCTTAAAAATTGCCTTATATGGCAATCAAGACGATAATGGTATAAAAGTCTAGATTCTGAACTAAGAAACATTGGCTTTGAACCATCCCAGGCAGACACAAGTTGAGTAAAGGAGGAGATGAAATTATAAATCACAATATATGTTGACGACCTAACAATATCCCACTCAAATAAAAAGAAATTTAATGAAGTAAAGAAATGACTGAAATTTAATATGAAGACTTGAGTGACATGAAATACTGAATTGATTTTAAATATGAAAAATGGACCAGAACTGATTTATTGATGAGATGATAAAGAACTTCAAAATATAATATTCAAAGCCTATCAAAATATCAAAAAGGGGAAGAAAAACCAATTATCAAGTTATATTACAGAAACTTCTTTGGAGCCTTAATGTATTTATCTGTGGCGACACGCCTCGACATTATGCATGCGGTGAGTTATCTCGGTCAATTCAATGCTTACTATGGTATAGAATAGAACACTGGAAATATGCTAAAAGAGTACTCAGGTACCTAAAAGTGATAAGAGACCTAAAATTAACTTTCTTACGGAATGAAGATGCCAAATTGAAAGGACATGCTGATGCAGACTGAGCATCCTGTTCTCTTGATAGAAGATCCTATACTGGTCATTGCTTTATAATGAATGGTGGTGCTATCAGCTGGTATTAAGAAAACAACTGTTGAATCAGAAAACGTAGCTCTGACAGAATGTACAAAAGAAACAATATACCTGGAAAAATTTGAAGCTGATTTAGGAAATAAGCAAAACATAACAATCTGCAATGATAATCAAGCTGCATAGAAATTGGCCATAAATCCTATAAGCACCGCCAAATCAAAACATACAGATATCAGGCTACATTTTTATAAAGGAAGTGATACAGAGTGGACAGACAAATGTTGCATATAAAATAACCGAAGAAATTATTGCTGATATACTAACAAAAGTAATCTATATACTAGGCTGTACACGGATCGACGTATCGCTGCCGCTGCCAGTTAGTTGTCAATGTCACCTTCGGTATGTCCCGTACTGATATTTTTCTCCACGCTTGTTTCTGCTACTAAAATCTTAATTTTCCTTAAAGTTATAGTCAATAAAACACTTTGAAAGATAAACGCTGTATATTTTCTTTGCCATAATTTTAAGGCAACTGCTCTTCTTTTCACCGTCCCATCTTCTAATTTTCAATAATACACCTTGAAGGTGCAGCTTAATTTAGAAAGCTTTCGATTCTGTGTCGTATAAAAGTATAATGTATAATGTATAACTATTACTTCTTAAATATTCCTTTATAGAAGGATTCTAATTTCCAGAAATATTTTTAGGATTCACTTTTATTATTGATCACTACAACATATTAAACCATGCAGTGACTTCATCAAATGAAAACTAAATATTCTCAATATCCATCTGCTCGATATAGTCACTGTATGGTGAAACCTGTCACATTAAGCAACTATAAAAGAAAACACTCGCAACTGTGTTGATTTATTTCAATGTATTATGAAATTTCATAATGTATTCGCCTTTCGCAATACATACTAGAAGAAAATAAATTTATAATAAATTTACTTGGTTGTATATAATGATTAAATCTCGTGGTGAAAGATATGAAATTTGCAGGATTGTTTAAGCACACGCCGAATTATAACTAGAATTAACACGGTAACATGACAATTTACATTCAGAACCAGTTACACTTACCATAAAACATGATTAGTTAGTTGCCCTATGCATAATTAAATTCGCAGGTCAGGACCTCGCAAATTTAAATAATTGTCCAAGCTGAAGTTGGCAATGCGTGCTGGCTAATAATCCCTTTGCGTTTTATTTCCCATACGTTTTCCGCGAGTTTAACAAAGAGGCATAAACCCAGGAAACATATCTTTATTACAAGCTTAGCGCGTGTACTGAAACATTTTTTTTGTTCGTTATTTGCGAAAAGCTTTAAATATGTTTTATTGCATTTATCAAGTATTGGATCAACATAAAGCGAAGTGTATTAAGCCGACGTAATATATATCGCCGTAATGCAGGTAATAAAGCGTCCATTTTCAATCCTTAAATCTTTATAAAGCCGCGGTTTTCACGTTAAGATATTTCTTTGAAAACTATATTCCTCCGCGATTTGAAACACGTTTCATATCGTAGGTAGATATCGTCTATGTCATATGGAAACTAAGTAGGTTTTTATGTTACCATAAAATATCATTTTGATACGAATAATTCTCTTATTTTATTTATTACACATGTAACATAAAATATTAATAAAATTAATCATTTAATAGCACTAAGTAATTTCTTTAGCATTTAACGGTTGAATTATTTAACGCTATTAATTTTAATACAAGCAAGCTTGCATATTTTACGTAACACACAACCGTGCAATATTTAACGGAAGGAAGCGTTTTACTCATCCCGAGAAATTTCCGCGGAACTGTTGCTCGAAGAATTCTTTTATATAATTAAAGGTTTGTAAAGTTTAAACAGTTTCCTCATATTTAAAACAAGTTGCTATCAATCAAATCCGGAAACTTTTAATTAAGCATTGTTCCGTCACTAGCACTTAAATCCTGCTGACTTTATAGTTCTTCTCCAACATGTTATGCTTCGGGCTTCGGGCGAATGAGAACAATGAATTCATACTTTTATTATTCATCTAGAAAAATCTCTAAACAGCAACATGCTTCCAATTGAAACATATAGTTGGAGAATAAAATCATAATTAACTAGTTAAAACATTAAAGGGCTGTAATTGTAGTACCACTATTAGTATGATATATGTGGTAGTTGAAAATGTCCACCCCTTCTATTATTGTAAGGTCACTGCATTAAACAATGCGAACCCTATTGCCGACTATTAGCATGTTTTCCGTGTTAACATGTTTTGAAACAGAGATGGACAACTTGTAATACAAACTTATTTTAAATGATACATTCAGCATCGTGGCTGTCGCGCTTTGCTGATTTTTGTAGTTATACATTCGGTTTAATTACACAATTAAATTGCCGACCATTTTAATTAATCATGGCGACCGGTCGCGTCCGAATCACTCGTCTAACTAAAATATATATTTTAAAAGTGGTTATCCCATTTTGACCTACATTGTCGGCAATTCACGCCGAGTGATAATTATGAAATTTATATTTGCTTTATCGCCACAATTAATAATGTTCAAACTTTGGTAATTATGTTATGATAAACGCGTTTCTATAAGTACTTTAAGCATTTTAAGAAATATAGTAGACTTTCTTTCTTTTTATATTTCATCTATTAATTTTAATGCCTGTCATTAATTATTATTATTATAAAATTCGATACTATTTATTTATATATTTGGTCTTTGTCCTTGCTTCAGAATAATAAAAATATTTTTTCCTCTTGTTCGTGGCTTTGATTCATTATGATTTCTGTCGTATTGCATCAGGTTGGATTATTTTGTCTTATTGAAATTATAACTTGATTAACCCAATCGATCTTAGCACTAGTTCTATAACATTGTTTAATTATTCTTATATATATTATTAATTATTAATATATTAATCTTTTCTTTTACCAAGACAAGATATATTTAACTGTTGATTGGACAATTAGAGGTTTCTATGCGTTATATTAATATTATTGTAACTACATAATATTGTAACCAGCAATAATCTGCACTAAGATCCTCTCTTCTTAGTTCTTTAAGTTATGTTATGTATAAAAACAATTTTTGATCTAACATCCAGACCTCCTTTCAAAATTACCATTCTGTTGCTCTATTCCTCGGAATATCTGCTGCCTTTGTTCATCCCTTTAATCCTGATGTAAAGACTCTATTCAAATGATATCTCAAGTTAATTGAAGTTATTTAGTCACTTAATAAATTTCTTTCAACAGAATACTATTTCTAGAAGTTTATTGTTTTTTCATAGGGTTTTATCCTTAGTCCGTTATCATCGTACTTTACAAAGCCCACAATAGATCACAGATCGATTATGGTTTTATAGTTATTTCCTGCATCTCTAAAAACTATCACTAACGTAATGACTCCGTGTAATACTAGGAGCGACATTTTTCTACAATCTTGTATGAAAGAAGGTTTAATCTAATTTTTTTTAACCTTTTCTTTATTTCTTGATGCAAATCACCTTATAAAATCTTGCTGATATTCAAGTTAGTTATTAGAAGGTTAAGAAGTCATTCAGAAATTTTACTACATACATAATTTAAAAAGTGAGAAGTTTAAAACTAAAAAAGCACTTAATATTTTTTTTACGTCGATCAATACCAAATCAAATCTTAGTAATACTCTACATATTTTAGTTATTTTTCAAAAAAGTAAAAGGTTGAAGAAGTTTCATTAATGACCGAGAAACTTTGTCATCTAAGAAGTTTTAAATATAACTTTTTAGGTTTAATTTATTAAGCAATACCAACTCTCTAGAGAGCGAATAAAAAAGCTTAAAAATTGCGAAAAAAGCACTTAAAAAGGCACCAAATTTAGAGAAGAAAAGCATTAAAACAGACAAAAAGGCATAAAAACAGGAAAAAAAAGCACTAAAGACAACTATATTTTCTTAATATGTAACACGTTTATCAACATATTTTACATAGAAATTCTTCTTAAAACTAAAATAAACATACATTTTTTACGCAATATATATTATTATATAAGTGTATTTAAAAATTCAATTGTAATTTATTATACATTTTAAAATAACTAAAATCTATTCATGAAAACAGTTGATTACTAAATGTTGTTCTAGGTGTTCAACTGTAAAATTAGTACTTTTATCGCTCAATAAATTTTTGAAAATAGATAAGTTTCTCTTCATCCTAAATTATAGTTGGATACATTTGAAAATTGGAAATACTGTCGACATTCAAAATCAAGTTTATTTTATTTATTATTAAAAATCCTTCATTTTTACAGGATATTTCTTTCGATATTATTTCGATTTCTTGGCCAATGCGTCCGGGTATTTTCTAAATTGAATCTGCTTTTATTGTGTAGCTCACAAAATTTAAATGGGATTTTATGTAACTAAATTGTTTTGAAGCTCTTGTTTCTTAAGAACTGACTGACAGTCATTAACTGATTTGCATGTCGTCTCGGGAAAGTCGTATATAACCTTATTAAATCCTTCAAAATTGTTCGCATAGTACATCACAGCATCTAGCCAAGTTCCCCAGCTTGTTAGCACTGGTTCATTGGGCAGTGAAATATCAGGTAATGTCTCCTTGAATAATTGTACTCACAGAGGAGTATAAGAACTATTTTTCCATCTTTAATTAAATCTAATAATGGAAATTTCATTCTTATAGTTTCAGCAATTTGTTTCAATCCATTTGCTAAACTTCTACAATGTATAAATTGCATTATTAGTAAAATTTTGTAACTTGGTATTGCCTATGCCAAAAATAAGTTAGTTAATCTATAATTTATGAATTTTGCTATAGTGTTATTATTAGTTTTCTTCAATTATTTTGAAATTATAAAAATACTATTGGTCGGGATATCTTCATGCAAAACTCCAATTATTGAATTAAATAAGCGTAAGTGGTTTCATCCATACCAAACCACATATAATTATTGTTAATAATATATTTATTATATTATTCTTTATTCTTTATTCTTTATTCTTTATTCTTTATTCTTTATTCTTTATTCTTTATTCTTTATTCTTTATTCTTTATTCTTTATTCTTTATTCTTTATTCTTTATTCTTTATTCTTTATTCTTTATTCTTTATTCTTTATTCTTTATTCTTTATTCTTTATTCTTTATTCTTTATTCTTTATTCTTTATTCTTTATTCTTTATTCTTTATTCTTTATTCTTTATTCTTTATTCTTTATTCTTTATTCTTTATTCTTTATTCTTTATTCTTTATTCTTTATTCTTTATTCTTTATTCTTTATTCTTTATTCTTTATTCTTTATTCTTTATTCTTTATTCTTTATTCTTTATTCTTTATTCTTTATTCTTTATTCTTTATTCTTTATTCTTTATTCTTTATTCTTTATTCTTTATTCTTTATTCTTTATTCTTTATTCTTTATTCTTTATTCTTTATTCTTTATTCTTTATTCTTTATTCTTTATTCTTTATTCTTTATTCTTTATTCTTTATTCTTTATTCTTTATTCTTTATTCTTTATTCTTTATTCTTTATTCTTTATTCTTTATTCTTTATTCTTTATTCTTTATTCTTTATTCTTTATTCTTTATTCTTTATTCTTTATTCTTTATTCTTTATTCTTTATTCTTTATTCTTTATTCTTTATTCTTTATTCTTTATTCTTTATTCTTTATTCTTTATTCTTTATTCTTTATTCGATACGTTTTTCCTGCCAACATTTAAATAAATATATATCACAGGCGGAGTTCACTGCTTCTCAATGATCTTTCACTCGACCCATATCCTTCCACACACAAGTGATGGCTCATGGTTGCTTCTGGATTCATTTTTAGTTTTTTAATTGCTGTATTTTGTTCCTTTTATGAAGAAAATTCTAGACATTAATCTTCATGTATCATCATGACATCTCGTAAAAAAAATGATGTTACGACTGGGTCTAAAGAAATTAATAGAGCATGAAGTATATTCATATTTGTTTTGATTCTGGGTACATTTCTAGAGTGTTCTAGTCTAAAGTTCTCTATGGCGAGACTCTTGCGCGTCTTCAGACTTCTGTCCAATTCGCAGTAAAAATGTTCGATTACTTTTGGTACATGTAATAATATCTTATGCAGTATAACTGGCATTGGGTACCAATTGTATAACAAGATGTATAAAATCGCAGTTTCGTAGAGATTTATTGACTATGGTTATCATAGAAGCAACATAAGCATTAAAAAAAAAGCCTTCTAGCACTATTCCCATCATTAATGTTACCTTCTTATTGCTTCGGAGTATGTAATAATAATTCTGTTTCTATCTTAAATCTCTCTTTTATTAGTTTCTTCCTAGTCGCAATATTTAGTTTATCCTCAGATTTACGATATTGCCATTTCTAAAAATCTAGCCTATAGCCAATGTGTGAAGCAGATTCCATTAACTTGATTTGGGCATGCAAAGTAGACAAGCCCCAACAAAATGTTTCTGGATAACTTTTACATTGTCTAATAACATTTGAATTATTCATATCTTTCGGCGTAGCTTGGCAAATATAACATTTTTGAGTAGCCCTGTTCGATGCTAAAATGTTACATACTTTAATATTTGTTTAAAATTTCTTTTGTATCCTTCAATATCTGTCGAGGAATATCTAAAATAAATATAACTAGTTGTTTCAATATGTAGTTTGATTTGCAGTCATAGTAACACTCATTGTTGTAGATTCACGAAATTCGTATTTTTAAGTTGTTGAGAAATGTGTTAATTTGATACATAAGAACGTCTTTTACGGATTTTCAGTGTAATCCAAGAATTTTGCGCCTCCTCGAATAAAATTGCTTAGTCGATACACTTGGTACTAATTACTAAAGTTGTCTATAAGATTAGTGGATTATTTCGATTAGATCAAACAATGTCATCTTTTGTAAACCATTTAACTGAGAAGCGCCATTGTTTTGACGAAGATGTATTCGAGATTATTCATTTCGCCGACAAAGGACTTATAATGGATTTAGTCAAGGCATTAGAAATTCACAGAGCCAAAACTAGTCTTAAAAACGCCAGCATTAACGACCAGATTGCCCTTGTATTCTCTTCCTTACTTAATTGTATATAAATATGTGTTTTCAATGTATTTAATTTACTTTAAGTTAAGTTATCAACAAGGAAAATGTTTTTTTTTAAATATTCAAGATATATCACGAAGTGAAAGGCTTAATCATTAATCCAATAGATAAATCTTAACTCTTTCCCGAAGCGATTTGTTTTTACCATTCTTTATCTTTATTTGACGTTGATTCTTACCCTTCCAGCATCCTTTATTGGTGCTCAATGTCACGTATTTATAACCCTGAAAAGTTTTTCAGTTGTCAGTGTTTGCTAAAAATAACTTCCTGGCTTTCATGATACAAGGAGAGAAAATCCATCATAGATACCCTTATAAGTAGGTTAATATCGGGTCCCTAACGATTAAAACTCTTTCAGAGAAATATCTTTGAGTGAGTAGTCGAATGCCAGTTGACATTACCAGTCAGGGACGTCATGGTTAAATTGCCTGGTTAATTTGAGTGCCAAATAAACATATCTTGGTCTTCGAAAATTTGTATCTTAAGAAATTGATCTTAGCAAAGAAAACATTTTCTATTTAACCGTAGAAGGTTGTACTCCATCACACTTGCAGGGCAGGTGAATTTCATAGTTTCGCATATAAAGCGGGGCATTTATGACGCGTCGTAGAACAAATTTTTATGCTGCATGAATGAATTGTAGTCTAATAATTATTTTATCTTTAGATGCTATTCAGAAACCACTTTAATTTGAATAGGAATAACAGTCTCTGAAGAAATTCCTGGAGGTCGATGACTCTTGGATTATACGTGCTAAATGGCTTGGAAACACTTGAATCAGTATTGAAAGCAAGACTTTATTATCGGTCCTTTTCCTGAAAGATTCGAGGGCCTTACAGAATATATTCTTCAGATTGGTTGTTCCTCTGTACATGAAAACAATATCATCAACATATTGTAAAAAGCAGGGGACATGGAAGAACCCTGCGGAACTACTGCTATTATCATACACTCAGTGAAGAACGTAGCGTTCACCTTGGTACAGAATTATCCTATACGAAAAAAATCGTACAAAATCTATATTCAGTGTGTTTAGCCTTGAATTAGATAACAACTTTGCAACTTGCGAGTTTCTATGGTGACGATATCTAGTGTTATCACTAGCACTACAGAAATCGACGGAAGTATCAGGTATTCGAGTGGCATGGCGAAAGTACATGTAAAAACTTTTATGATTCCAGTTAGTTTTCGTTAAGGAAACCACCTACATTTCATTGAATCGGAAGATAGCGGTGCGAATGGAGTTAAAGTAAGGGGAAATATTAGATTTGTCAACCTTTGTGCCCCCTCGATACCGGCACGTCTGATTGAAATAAAAATACAGTCCACTTGAACTATTTCACCCCTCAGAACAGTGTCTTCAGTCCTATCATTTTATAGATAAGGCCATAGTATTAAACGCTTTTGAGACGTGAAGTAAAACTGCCGCAGTGACTCTTTTGATGGCACATCCCTGAATGATATAATCTGCTATCCTCAGCAGCTGAGGATGGGTTGGCAGCCCAGCTAAAGGATCAAACTGAGAGTCTGGAATAATATTTTGGTCTTAAGTAGATACCGTAATACTCATGAACAAGATTTTTTTAAACTTGCCTAGAACTACTTTGTGTTCCAGTTAATTGGGTGGTTTTGGAGTTTCTCTTGCTTTAAAGATGCTGATCACAACGGCTAGCTTTAATGTAGATGGAAAAGAGCCCAATTTTATAGCAGAATTTGGTATATTTAGCTCAAGATAGATTTTTTTCACCATTAAAATCAATGTACTGTCTTAATCTGGTACTGTATGATAAGAGAATTGCCGTTCTAGGGATTCACGCCAGCGCCTGTTCTGTCGCGACCTTATCAGATCTATTGTGGATCCCTATTTATCTCAGATGACCAGCTATATCATTATTTCTCATAATTATTGAGTTTTTCATCTTTATCTTGTATTTAGGCCAGATGGTAAATATACTCTCTGTCGTAGGTCTAGTTGTTCTGATTGTTAGGTCCAGCATGACCAGATTATGATATCTAAGAAGTTAAGCCTAATATTTAAGTTTAAGTAGTAGAATGTTGGGTTCTCAGGATCCACTGCTTTGATGTTCAAATTCGAATTGTGTTAAGTTATGAACTGTAAAATAAATCTACTATTTCGTTAGGTGACTACATTTTACTCGGGGAGTTTAAATCGCCTGCTAGAATAGTCGGCATATTATTACTAAATGGACGATTTACGTCATCTTGAGATAATAACGTGGATGGTGGTTGGTATACCGGGACGATCTTAAGAGGATTATGTTCCGTTTTAAGAAAAATCTTAATTGCTTGTAAACTGGATAGATTGTCAAGCAGAAGCTGTAAGTCATTTATCTCACTATTGGTAATAATAGCGGTACCTACCATGACTCAGGTTAATTGTTATTGACATATAGGTATGTAATATAACCTTAGAACTCTGGACTTTTGACGCAAGCCAAGTAGATTCTTGCTCACGAGCATAACATGGTTGTCTTTCTCGAGCTCGAGAAACGCGAAGTGAGTCTAAGTGGTCGTTCAGTTGGGTAGCCATTTCTGATGTTAGGAATGGTAATAAGAAGCTCTTTGCTAAATTTATTCAGCCAGACGAAAGGCAAACGCGATGGTAGCTACTTCAAAGTAAGTATAAATTGCTGCCAAAAGTTTAATAAAAGTCTTAATCTACATAAAATTATTCTATTAAAATAGAAAAACAGTTTAAATAGAAATTTACTGTTCCTTGTTATTACTGCCCACTATTTTGAAGTACCCTAGTTAATTTTCTCTTTACTGTTAGCCGACTACAATTAAACACAGAGGGAAATCAATGCTCTACATGAGTTGTATCTGGTAAACATTATGAAATTGTACACATATATTTTTTCTTTTATTAAACAGTTCTATTAGAGAGCCCAGGTGTAACCTGTTTGGAATATTTTTGGCTGCAATACTAACATCATAATAATTAAATTAATACTTGAAAACAACCTTCAAATTTATAATGGCGGTCCCAAAAACAAAGACTTTACATTTTGGAAATTATGTGCTTGAGTTTCTTCTAGTCGTAATTCATGACATGTTCATGTCCTCTTTCTTCTTCGAGAGCGAGGAGTGGGATGGAATAGGATCCTATCATGTTGAGATATGTTATCAAATAGAAGAACATTATATGCAAGCGACATGAGTTTTATTTAGATGACTTTTAAATTATGATGGCCTATTAGCTAATATTTTAAAATAATAAGCTATATCTAACCTCATTTTCATCAATGGTAGTACAAATGGGTTCTGGAATATGACTAGAAAGTAGAAATGCTTCTTTAGCATGCTTGGTTTCCAGATTTAAAATTGAATAAGCTTGAGTGTGATATGGCAATAGGTCACTATATATGGTCACTGCATACGTCATACATCATAGACGCAAACATTTTACAAAAACTTCAAGTTTAATGTAAGTCGCTCAAGATATCATAGATATTCTCATTCATAGAGGCATGGTTTGATTTAAACAATGCATAACCAAAATTATTTGATTTCCGTCCCAACTAAGTAGAAGTAACTAAGTTAAAAATTGATTTATATCTCTACTCTTCTAAAACTTGATAAATATTCTAGTTATATTTACGAAGAATTAGTGGGATATTGCATAGTGATAATTAAATAAATCACAATCTATTAATACAATTACGAAATGCAACGATTATAAATTAATTCCTAGTTAACCTTTAAAGTATTAAATATTTGATGGTAGAGGCGTTTACTTTGTGGTACATCTTGAATGATTTGTAAATGAGACACAATAACTTTGTTTTACCACTTTATTTTAAACAATTTCAGTGACTATAGTTTCGAATATAAGCTATTCATTATCAAACTTAAAGTAACTTAAATTACGAACAATTTTTATTTATATAACAGCGTTGAATAGGGGCGTATACATTAGGTCAGTCTGGTCGTTTAATAGGGAAATTCCGGGATTAGTTTTAGCTTTGTAAATCTCGACCGCTTCCAGTAAATCCATTTTTCGGCCTTTATCCGCTAAGTGGATTACTGAAAGTACATCTTTGTCAAATTGATGGTGAGTATCTAATAAATGGTTTGAAAATGTTGAATTTGTATTTTTTAAATTGTATGATTGTTCATGTTCTTTTAATCTAATTTTGAAACTACGACCAGACTGTCCTATGTATACACTTTGACATTCAGGACAAGTTAACTTGTAAACCCCAGATTTGTTTATGTTTTCAATCTGGGTTTTACCGTTAAAAATTAAATTGCAAAGTTTGGTGTATGGTTTGAAACTGATATTAATGTTACATCTTTTGAGGACATTTTTAATTTTGAGACTCACGTTGCCAAAGAAGGTAATTGATTTAAAACTCTGTGTATCGGTTGATACCTGTTTTGCATAAAAATATTTTTGTAGTCGTTTTATTTCGAAATTGTGTATAAGTTCGTTGATTAGTTCTTTCTTATATCCATTATTTACTGCTATTTGTTTAATTGTGTTGATTTCAGTGTTTAGGGATTGCGGGCTTAAGGGTAAGTTAAATGCTCTATGGATCATTGAATTAAAACTTGCTACTTTATGTTTTTTAGGATGTCGGGAATGATTAGGAATAACGGAATCTGTATATGTGGGTTTTCTGTAAATATTAAAATTAAGTTTGTTATTTAGTTTGTTAATTGAGAGATCGAGGAAATTGATAGAGTTGTTAGTTTCTGTTTCTACTGTGAATGTTATTGATGGGTGGATGGTATTAAGGAATTTTAGGAATTGGTTTATTTGCCTCTCGGTGCCTTTAAAACGGCTAGCAATGGGCTGAGTGGTGAGCCCATTGCTAGACCTTTGTTCTGATTATAAAATTTATTATTATAAGTGAAATAGTTTTGTTTTAGTAAGGTATCAAGTAGTGTTAAAAAGTCTGATTTTACTATGGGGTTAACATTGTTAGTATCTAGATGTTCAATTATTAGTTTCATGCAATCTTCAGGTGGGATTTTGGCAAACATGTTAGTGACATCAAAGGAGACTAGTTTACAGTTGTTATCTATGGTTAAGTTGGTTAGTTTTTGAGTTAGTTCTATAGAATTTTTGATGGAGTAGGGATCTTTGAAATTAGTTAGTGATCTAAAAATTGAATATGAGTTCAATAGCGATTT